>JAITYZ010003048.1:0-15110 GCA_027744595.1 Paronellides praefectus | reverse complement strand
ACTGAACGCTACTTAATATTATAGCAATATTTGTCTGTCTGTGTGTTCGTAGACTCGCTGTTCTAAACCGATTCAGCTGAAATTGCATTGATTGTTGATTTTCGAATTGTGTAACAATGAAATTAACGAGGCTGAATCGGATCAGTATAAAATAGGGCCACAGGTTGTCAGTATTTCAGGATAATTCATAGACGGTTAATTATGTTTTTCAAAATATTCTAAACATAATTCGTCATTAAAAATGTTTGATTGAATGTTAATTAATCAAGTCACTTTCAAGGTGAACTTGTTATAATGCTCTTGATATTTACTCTTTTCAGGTTTATTTAAATGAAAAAAAATAGAAATCTGAAAATGCAGTAATGCGTAAGGAGCAATTATTTGAACATTGACCACTTCGCAGCGCAACGTTGAGGCATACTGCAGGCGCGTGTGTTCTTGTTCTAAAAAAATGTTTGTCATCAAGTCATCAAATCACTGCGTTGTTGGGGCAAATGACATCAAAGTGCTCCTTTTTTTCTTAATGCCATTATTATGTTGTTATTAGAGTTTTTTAGATGAAAATGTACTACTACGACACAATTACATGAGCGATTACGATTTGATTGGAATTCAATTGATCAATCACATTTCACCTTGATTTCATTTACTGACTATAGTTTGTCACGAACGCGAACGCATGAGGCAAATTTTTCAACTCTTTATTCTACTATTATTATTGCTACTATAAAGTATGTTAAATGAGCCATTATACTATGGATGGCTCATTCATTATTTTACACGATCAAACAAGTAAATGATCCAGCTTTAAATAACATATCGGTCAGTTTAGAAAATAACAATTAAAATTAATAGGGATCAATTTGATACCAAAACTTATTTACTAGAATACTCCAATTGTTTTGAGAATGTTCAAAAGATTTACGATGTTTTGGAAGTGTCCTCACAATGACCACACCATTATCAACTGTGCAACTTCAAGTTAAATTGAAACAATTTAACTTGTGCAATAACCCAGTACCCAATATTGATCTTTTAAAAAAACTCACAAATCAGCTAGTTTTTTTATAGAAATAAATAAATGGTGCAAGTGCGCAAACATAAATCACGACAGCCTTTTTCTTTATGTTATATTTTTGGTTGATTAGCGGTATTTTTTTTACACCTCGTCTTAGATACTTTAATAACAGCATTTGATGCGCTTCCCATTGTTTTGTATCTACAATGGGTTTGTCTTTTGACATTGCTTTAGCGTTCGGGGCATTGCACACTCAGACTATACTTGTTCAATCGTCGTCGTGAGTAGAGTAACCTTCGTAAAATTTAGTAATAAACTAGCGCATGCACATTTTGATTAGCTTATGGCAGCAAATATTTTTCAAAGCTAACGACCAAAGAAAGAAATGCTGAAAGCCAATATTGCTGGTCATTACCGCACACTATCATGATGATTATGCCGATTCCTATTTTTTGTTCAATAAAATTGCAAACTCACTTTTTGTGAAAATCAAATACTCTATATAGCCTTCCTTTTGCCATTTTTTTACTCAATTTGTATGCTTATCAATCGATGACAATTTAATTTACTATGATGCAACTATATTTGAAGCGGACACTGAAAGTAAATCGAGACATTGAAACACGCACCGCCAACACAACGTCATGTGCCACACAATTCAGATCCTCAGTAATGACCTGCATCACTTTTTACTGGTTGTTTTACCGCACTACTACCAGCGGCTTTCATACAAAGAAAACTGTATATTAGAGATATCCCTAACATGATCAAATATAATTGTTCATGCCGCATCATAATACACATTATAATTAAATTCATTTATTTCGAAATTATAAATCAAATAAAAAACCAAAACACACCGAAATCTATTCAAACGTGTTATTTAATTTATTAAAGAACATAAAGGTGTATTTTTATTGTTAGTTTATAGTTTTAACAAGACAGAAAACGCGGAAAAAGCACAAATAAAAGTTAATCAATGATTGCATTGATTTGATGTGTGTATTTATTTGTGGAGCAAGCAATGTTGAATGTATTTTTAATTTATGGATGAATTCGTCTTAAAGTAAAAAGGGTAAAGTAATAAGGAAAGAAAAGTGTGTATAGCCAGTAGTGTTCCTTCTCTTATCGAAAGCATGAGAAAGCGGAATCATTGGATTCAAAATTCACTTGGCATACTATTATACGCGTTCTTATAAAGCCTACAGTGCAGATATGCATATAAATTTCGACAAAACAAACATTAATTCTTCTTTTTTGTATACATTTTTTAATTCCCTCTTCTGTGTTTGGTGCACGTGTAAAATCGGATGAGCTTATCTTTTATGTGAAACCAGGTTAAATAACAACCTGTGTTAAATACAATTTCCTATCTATTTCAAACAATATTTTACAGATATTTCGAAATAAAATATATTTTTCTAGCCAACAACAGAAAAGTGGTTTTAAGCAGTGTATTTTTTTTAATATTTTCCTAGAAACCAAGAATAAACGGACTGCATAGGTAATGCATAAAATATGCCTTTTTTTATTACAAATATTGCAATATATTTTCAATATAGGCATGTATGTAGAAACATAAACATTCTTTTAACGATAGTATCGGAATTAAAGATGTGCACCAATAAATATACAGTTTCTCACCATCAAGCTCTATCTGTTATTTGCCAACTATAACAAGGATTTCATTTTTTATTTGAAACATCTTATTAGGCTAATTCATCATAACCCGTAATAGTAGAAGAATCTTTATGAGCAAAATGTAATTGCATACGTACCCGAAACAATGTGCAAGCCTATTCCACGGCATGTTAGTAGATTTAATCATTATAATAAGGAAAGAACATAAAAGGAAAGCCGTGTTGAAATTTTACTTTCCATGAGATTTTTTTGTTATAATGATGATGATGAATAAATTATGCTCCCGATATTCTTCAAGAAAAGTATCAACAATATCAATATATGGTAATAAATGCAAAGTGGATGAGTGATACACACAATTATAATGAAACATTTTTAACACATTGGTTGATTGGGTTTCTTTACAAATTTGTTTTTATTAAAAAATCTTTTATATTAATTAATACTTTTTTGACCGAAGTATACTCGAGTTTTATTATCACAAAATATAATAATATCTTAACTTGCAATAAGGAACACCAGTCTGCTGAAACAATTTCGTATAAAAATCTTGTAAAAAAATAAAACATGCCAGCTATTGCAGTCAGCACACACGATTCTGCACACACACAAAACATAATAATTTTGAACCTAATATAATTCGGGTGCACTTTTAATGTGTGTATTGTGAGGGGTGGGGACAAGTGCGCTTTGGTATTATAATGAAAGGACATTTTTGGTAAATGGTAGGTGGTAATCACAGGACAGTCTTGAATAATTAACCGTAGTACCCTAAACCTCCATAGTGGCCCCCCCTGAGGTAACCCCCATGATGACCTCCATAGTGACCTCCATAGTGACCCCCATAATGACCTCCGTGCCCGAGACCATAACCATGTCCATATCCTCCTCCATATCCTCTCAAGTAACCTCCATGCCCTCCATAATGGCCATGCCCTCCATAGTGGCCGATCCCTCCATAGTGGCCAAGCCCTCCATAGTGGCCAAGCCCTCCATAGTGGCCAAGCCCTCCATAATGCCCTCCAGCGGCAGTTTCGAGCTCTTCAACTCCCTCCTTCTTTTCGTCAGCGGCAAGGGCAAGAGCGACGACGGCGAAGAGAAGAGCGAAAACCTATCAATAACAACACAAAATGTTATAAAAACCACGAAAACACAAACAAATTGCACCAAATCATTCAGAATTCGGTATAAAAATCTTGTTTTTTTCTCAAAAACATTATAGTCCAAAGCACTTTATAAACTGCTATATATGTTCACTCACAATGTATTTTGCCATTTTTGTTGCTGTTAAGTTGTTTGGTTTGATTTTCCAACAGAGAGATTTTTGAACTGATCACTACGTTGATGTTGAACTGAATGACTGCTGGAAACCAGTTGACCACTTTATATACCAAAGGGATGTGGCCCTTTTCAAGTGTAACAGCCCCCACCACCACAACAACAATTAATCTAAACAATTATAACATCGAATAGCATTGCCAACCCTATTTTAATATTCCGTAATCCCACCATCATCATCGCCATTTGTACCAATACTATATATTGCCGTGTGACTGATTTTTTTTTCTTCAAAAAAATATAAAAACTGATAAACCAATGTAAAAGAATGGGGGATTGTGTGTGCGCTATGATATAATGAACATTTAAAGTGTCTTATGTTACGTATGTGATTATGGGGAGAAAAATAATAATAATTGCAATTTATATATACTGGTAATATGAGAGCAAAAAGGAATGATCATACAAGAGAGGTACAGTTCATGGATGATGATGATGATAGTGTGAGCTTATTTATTTATTTAGTATCAACAATCAGGTATCTCTGATGCTTTAAGGAGGAGATACAAGAGAATAAGTCAGTTTATTACGATGATATATAGGTGAAATGGGTTAGACAAAAACAGTGAAATAAGTACGAGAAGAAACAGATAATATTATGAAGAAAATATACATCAACAGTTATTGTGTATAATAGGGCAATATGTCATACTTGTAGTAAGGTGGTAGTAGTATATGCAAACTAACTAGCCACGTACAACAACGTTACAATAACAATAACAACAATGCAATACGCTATATGATATAATAGGTAAGTAGAAATATGATATCATAATAAATAAAATTGAAATGCCAGTGTTTGTAGTTAGCCACGGTGTTATTGCATCTAAATTTACATTGATAAGTTGGACAATTTGCAGGAACTTTTTTGCATTGGTAATGCTGCATATATATGCATAATGCGTTGTTGTCTCTCTCTCTCTCTCTCTCTCTCTCTCTCTGGTAGCTGCTTTTGTTATTATTATGAGTGTGTTGTGCAGTGATTTGTCAGTAAAATGGCAAATAAGACAAGATAATATGCAATGACAGAGAGTGTAGAATTCCCAAGCAATCAAAATCTACGCATAATAATAATAATGCTTTAATGTTACACCTTGCCACAAATAAAACAAAAAAGTTTAGAGCAGAGGGAACAATTATCTACCTTGTTATTATTACCTATACTATATATCATATTCCCAAGAATTCACTGTTTCAAGTGTACATTGCTTATGAACATGTCTTTGCAATCCTTTAGTACCTTTACAAAAGGTTTCAAATCATATCTAAGTATGCCATGATGATGCCAGGAGTAGGTATTTCGATGATATAACAGACTGTTGTAAAGGTCTGTGAGTACAACAACAAAGTATGTAGATTAATAGAATGGTTTTTGAGAATGAAAATCATGAAGAAAAAAAGAGTTGTCTGTGAAGTGGAATATATATCACAATATATCTCATAAAGAGAAACGGGGCATTTTTCCATACTTTTTTAAGAAAGAATTATTTCGTGCCATCGTGCCAGACACAAAAGAAATGAGAGATAGGAGATACAGTAGAATAGAAATGGGCTTCACGGAATCACATAAAAAAGGAAGGTGTCTTTTTTGCATTAAATAGGTTAAAAAGCTGTCAGCATTATGTCATCGATTCATTCACAGTACTTTTTTTTCTAGCTTATTATTGCTTTAATTTTTGGAAGTACTACTCACGTATAAAATGTTTAGTGCTGCTACACAATATTTTTTTAATAGATTTTTTTCAACTATTGGCGCATATCTGTGCTCTAGGCAATCAAGGAATTGGATAAGTAAGAGTAAAGAAATATTTATTATTGCGTAGAAGAAATGCACCACGCGCTTTGGAGTTAATTGATGATTAAAGTAGATCAACTGAAAGTGCAAAAATTGTGAATGCTTTATATGCTTTCTGTCGGTGTAGTTCACTAGAACTTTGCATTGTTCTAATGGCATATTTCACACTTCCATATTATTATCCACCTGGACTGAACTGAGTGTGAGCAAATCCAATACACTATTATTGAGTAATTTAATAGTAAATCGTACATGATATTGTGTGATTGTTATTATGATTAATCATGTTATTCATGTTTTAACAAACTATTCGTGCATGCATGATTTATTATAAATAATAACTTGTTTAGACGCATTCAAATTTTGAAGTTTTATCCCATAACTGCAAAAAAAAGTTGTCTGCATTGAAGTGTTAAATAATATATATTGGTCTTCTATTAAATCCCTGACTTACTCGGTATTGGAAAGGCAAGGTTTTTTTCTCGCAAGTTTTTATGCATTCTACGGAATTATGTATATATTTTGACCTTCTAATTATATGACGTACGAGACTTGACGTAAAGGAAAACAATAGCTGAAAAATAAATAAACTTTTTGAAAAAAATTAGGAGTTATTGAATTGGAAAAAAATGAGCAGCTCCTTTTGTTTAGTCTAGTTCTCACGCCTGCGTATATACAAAAGACACTTGGCAAATAGGATGCCGACAGGGAATGGAAATAAATATGAATGAATCCTTATCCTTGATCATAATTACTGCTAGTGATATACTTGATGGTCATGGCGTGATGCACAAACTAATTTGTTTAAAATTCTGCTGAAACGCAGAATGCGGGGGTGAAACTTTGTAAACAATGGATTAGCGCAGCTTTTTGCAAAATTAATCCATTCATGCTTAAAACAACAGGAGCATATTAAAATGTTATATATCAAATTTCTTTGTATGTTTTGCTACTCTTTATAGGCACAAGGGCTTTTGATCTATTCAAGTTGTCAGAGGATTTTTGAGAATCACAATAGTGCAATAAACTATGTAGCTGATTTTACTAAATTCTGGTCCTCAAACAATAATTATTTAAATTTACAGAGAAAAGGCATGAGCAGCAGCCATGAATGTAGTAGCATCACATATCGTGTCATGTTTCAACTATTTTTTTTGTACAGATTATAATCATGCGATCTCGCACTTTTCGAAGGCAGTTCGCATTGTGCTAATAACTGTTGCCACTGTTGTAATTGTAACAACAACCATTGTTAAGTATTTAATGTGCACTTCAACATAGCAATAATTAAAATCATGGTGCTTTATTTATCTATTTATTATATTACACGCATAAAAGGGATACACGAAATAATAAATTAAATGTAGCGATCCCAGCTTTTTTTAGTGGCTGAGCATGGAGGCAAGGCCAGGTGGTGTGGTGAGTTACGAATTTTTATAGGCACCTACTTATGCACAATGTAAAGAAACAATGTTAATGATGAGCATAGTTTGATAGTAAATAGGTAGGTACATTCATTATATATGTTTATGAATTACATGATGATGATGGGAACAAATGGAGCAGTGGAGGCTGTTGTTGCACACAGAACCGTGTTTCGTGGTACACCTTTTTGCAGGGCACATCCTTTGTTTCTTACCAATAATCGTTTTTTTTGCTACTACTGCATGTCCTCTTGAAGGCGTTGTCAGAAGTAGTGTGGCAATAATATTTTCATGCATGTTTATATCTCATTCATCTCCTCGTGGAGAGAATTAATGCGCAATTTAATATTAATATGCAACACGTGCATATTCATAATTTTTCTTAAACCAGTAAACATATTGTTTTCGTAGACACTTTTGATATGATCTTTTTCTTTGGTTCGATAATCTTGAGTCGAGAAACAAATTATACCTAGGTATTTGATCAAGTTGGTTTGGATTATAAAAAGGTTGATGGTCAAAGGGTTTAGACCGGTGTTTATTGATGCTCGTGGTGGTGGTGATGATGATGATGATGGTATATACCTACGTAATTATAATGAACATAAATGCGTATAAAATGCGACGTGATTGTCGATACACACCAAAGTGTTGCACTTTTGTTGGCGATTACACAAAGATAATTCAAAGAGATATTGGCGCAATAATCCCTTTAATATTCCTCGAATATATGTGGTTGATGATTCATGTGAATTTTTGTACATTTGATATTTTATGATACGTAATATTTTTTTATTTATAAAAATGTGGGGTTCGTACATCAATTTCTTGAGAGAGAGACACAATATGTCTAATTCGGGGATGGATAATGCAATGTGTGTAATACCGACCTTTCAAGAGTATAAAATTAAAACCTTTCATTCAAATTGTGCATCTTACGTACCTACATGTAATGTAATGTGCAACACGTTTAGAAACAGTGGTAATGACATTAGGTATGTTTATTGCTGAAAAATTCGTCGTTGCACAAAAAAAAATACAATAATAATAAGTGGGTTTACCACTCATAACGTATTACCATCATCATGATCATCATCATCATCATCAGCCTCATCATTATCATAGACATAAATGATTTCCTAACATCATATCACACACGTATTATCATATCATTACTTATTAATTCATTCGTGATTCCCTTTCTTTCGCATTGTCCTACATCCGTGCGAAATGTTGTATAAAAAGCAAAAATTGAAATCCTCATTCATTCATACCTGCTTGTTGGTATTATCCTTTAAACTTGAGCAACAATTATACATAAACTCATTATCATTTTGAGAAGGATATGTTCAACCTTTTCTTACGACAGATGTGTATAATGATTCTCTTTTCACATTTCTACACATTTACCTTTTAAAATAGTCTTTTATGAAGAAGAGACCATGTATTATATAACCTATATGCAGGTATATTATGCTGATATCTGTTTGATAGGGATGAATATGCTTTGGAATACCATAATTAACTGTCGATAAGTTCATGTTGATATCGTCTTGAGTTTCATCAATTTTGCAATGTCATATATATAGGTAATATGTATGGTGATGATATCATTTTATAATACGTTGAAATGAACCGGCGTATCAACTATTTGAACTTTTTTTATAAAAAAAAACTTTAAATTGTTCCTTTCTGTTCGAGACTTGTTGTGCAAAAAGCTTATGTCACGCGCCAATCTTGCTTGTAATGAAGTAGGTACGAATGTATTTACTTGGCATTTGCTCATCGGTGTCTAGTCACAGGCAGCCCACACTCCACAGTACGATAATCCACACATCTCTATTATTTTAATATTGGTTATCATAAAATCGATCGTCTAATGGGCAAAATACCAGATTATGTCAGGAGGTTTTATTTCATACTATTACGAAAGTAGGATAATGTTACATTGGTTGACGATAGGGAACAATTTGAAAATGAATTCCTGTAATAAATGTTAATATTTATATATGAAATAGGTAAAAAAATATGTCTATAAAGTTTATTCCTGACAGTTGTAGTTATTAAAATGGAGTATTTTAAAAATGACATACAAAATAAAATTGGCAGCATGTTTGTTATGATGATTGTAATTTTGATAACCTATTTTCTAATTCATTCGATGAACAGGTTTTTAAAATAATTACTGTATTTTATTCATTTTTTTCAGATCCAATTCCCTATGTATTACTGCCGCTATCATCTTCTTTCCATCTCTGTATTCATTCAATATCCCATAACGGAAGAACGGAAACAAATTGGCGATGATCTTATTGGGATGCCCTGTCGTGAACCAACCCAAACTGCATTGCAAATGAGTGCATTTTAGAAATGTAACGCAGTAAGCAAACGCGTGTGTCATTCAGTTTATTAGTGACTACCTATAAATGTAATGCTGTATATCTGCATATGAATGCTTAATAGACAAGCGTGGTGAGTTCATTGAAATTTGAAAACTTCAAAAGTGTCGTCTTCAATTACAAAAATCTTTAATTTATGTCACTTTAGCATGTCGACAACAACTAAAATGGGACAACAACAACTTTGCCCCTTTGTCTTGTGTACGCACTTTTTATTGGGCGGTTGCTTGTGCAATTCGTTGTACTTTACTTATTTGGATTTTCATCAAGCACATTTGTTTATTTATTGGTCATGCGAGCAACAACGGACACTGACACCTCGAACAAACGGATGGAAATTTCATGGAAATGACATTCTTTAGCATATAAATTTAAACGTTTGTATAAATGAATATTTTATCTTCTTGTTATTGTGATGATGAAATAAGCTGCTAACTACAAACAAGTACGTGACATTAGTCATTCATCTTTCAGATTTACCATTGTACCCTACAACAAACAACATAAAAGCTACCTAAGCATACATAAAAATGGTAAACAAGACATACATAAAATATTTTAAGCGATCAATTAGCAGACGTAAAGCTCTTAATCAAACAATTAGAAATAATTTGTTTTCTGCTGCAGGGAAACGTTGGTCATTGTCAGATCACCTGGTTATTTGCACCAAATGCCACCAACTTGTAGACGTAGTACATGAATAACTTTTAACAACAACTTATACCTATCGGATAATATTCAGTATTGCGTTTTTTGTATCCGCATTTGAGTTTCCAAAAAAGGCAGCTAGACGTTTCAAAATACTTGATTTTTTTCAATTATAAATGTTCTTGCAGTTTTTTTGGGATTCAAGCAAACTTTGTTTTTCGTATCCGCATTTGAGTTTCCAAAAAAGGCAGCTAGACGTTTCAAAATACTTGATTTTTTTCAATTATAAATGTTCTTGCAGTTTTTTTGGGATTCAAGCAAACTTTATGAGAACAAAGGGACATGACAGTCTAAAAAAACGACGTAACTTCCGGTGACACAGTACCAAACGTCCCTCATATAACTGTTCTTGTCGCTGAATAGCTAAACTTTTTTTTAGCTACATTGACGCTATGTATATAAAACGCTTATATCTATCTGTATTTATGTATGTATATATGAAAAGTGTTTAATTAGCACTGCTTTGGTTTGCAAATATTTCCATAAAAGTTTCTGTTAATTTAATAATTTACGCACTACTGAATCTGAATAAGTGTGTAGATTTTTTAATAAAAACAATCACACACCACCCTTTTGTGAAGGTAGTACCATTTTTGTAGTTTAGAAGAGAGGCGGAATTTATTCTACACGTCATACGTATGTGAATATCGTTAGTCGTTATATAACTGAAGAATGCATATACTTGAATTAAAATCAAGTTTGACCCAGTTCCTTGTGTCCCAGAACTTCTTTTTTATTACTCGTATTAAGTGTACAACTTTGGCTAGCTTTTGTCGCATGCCTAATAATTCAACTTTTAATTTCAGTGACTTTTGTGACTTGTAAACTCATTCCGCGCAGTTTTTTTTTACAAAAAAAACATACAAAGGTGTAATGACCAATCATACCGATAAAGATCCAAGAGCGACAGACAAACGGTTACGAAACAATGATGGCAGATGACTTTGTGTTCAATGATCAAATGAATGAACCGACTATGTGCACACATTCTGTGCTACTATTTTTTTGTGCGTTAATTTCCTCAGTGAAACAATGGACATGATATGGTATCGATATGGGTGCATTTGTAATGCAAATTTTGCATATATATGTGTATGAATGTATATTTATTATTATTGTGCATCCGTATTTTTTTCTTTATAACTTTTGTATGTAAACATGGATTTTTTTAAAAATGAATGTGGCACACTCAAAATGAGCAGATATCTCCGAGTGGTTCACTACTTTTTACTGGCTTTGTAAGGTAGGATGTTGGCAAATAGTTATCTTATTTGATCACATAAAATATTTATAATTATTTTTAGTCTTGTGATGACGTGTGGAAAACACTGGTGCATAGGAAGATACTCGTATATTATGTTACCTGCTCTTCCTCTATCATTTGATTGCAAATTAATTACAATTGCACTTTTTTCAACATGCTAACCTACTATAAATATGTGATCGAAAGAAAAATTAATTTCGTCCCCTTTATACAATGTTTTTTAAAAACATTTGATAAAATAGTCCCATTTTTTTGGCTTGTTATTTTGGCCGAAATCTGCAGTTTGACAGCAGCACAGTAGAAAGGAAAATGATACGTGCCTAGACTTTCTGGCAAAGGGGCCTCTACTAAATTGAACTATTAAGAAAAAATGTATATCATTTTTACGAATCATAAACAAAACTGAATCTTCCAAAGGGTTTTAATTTTTGTAAAGGATCTAAGGGCTACAAAAAAACTTAATAATAAAAAACCTTAATGATTTGAACGTTCAACAAACCTATTTATAACGCAACATTACTTTTTCAAAAGTGCAAGTGGAATTATGCCAAGAAAATATAACATTTTGTTTTTTTAGCTACAATTACATATTATAATGATTTAGGTAAAATAAATACCTAATAATAATAAAATAATAGAACGGTATCGATATGATTTATAGCTTTTAAAGTATTTCGCTTTTATTTTCATACAAAAATGTAGAGCTACCTTGATACCTACATAATGAGCAATAAATTACTACGAAAACGAATGAAGACTATAATCTATTTCCTGCTCACCATACATATGCACTTGCTCATGTAGTGCATCTTCAAAGCAACGTTCATCAGACCTGAATAATTTGAAGGTATATTGATGCACCAATAAGTTCCATCACGATGGACTTGGATGAATCCGAGAGGAGAAAAAAGGAGAAAGAAAGAGAGAGCATTTCTGGTTGACTAACAAAATACTCTTTCTGGCTGTGTGTCTGTAGGCTTAATTTGTTTCCTTATGTTGTTGAGGTATAATAAGTATGTGAATAAAAATTGAAATCGTAAGGGGCGGGTGCTTAAAACCAGCAGAGTAAACACGAAATGAGTATTTGTTTGCATGACTGGTGATTCTGCTATAATTTTCATAACATTCATGTAACTTTCAATACGAAAAATGCAACAAGTTGTCTGTTGATCATTCATGTAGCAAGTACCCATACGCGTGCAAGTAGATCTGATACGACACAAGATAGGTGAAAAGCGAATATTATTATTGTGCCTGTCGGCAAATAAATTATTAATAACCTAACACCTCTTAATTTAAAAAAAAATATTATTTTACACGCACTTTTATATTTATTTTCATATCAAGTTACTGATCGATAGCCCAACAAAGTAAACAGATGACGAGCTCCTTTATTGTTTGTACCTAGTGGATCTTATGAGGGCATATTCCCTACATCAAGCGTGTCACGCGACAAACTAATTTGCGTAAGATTGCATTATTATTTGTTATTTTTCTAAGATCATTATAAAGATAATAATATGATGATATGTTTTGATCTTGCATCAATATGCACTTGATGATGGAAAGTAGTTTGTTTTGTTTTTAAGTTGTAGCCCAAATTAACTGCGTGCTCTGTCCAATTGGCCGAGTAGTGGAGTACTTAGGGACCAGAATTGTGATGACATGCTTAAATGCAGAGCGTGTACACATCGAGAGAGAGATAGTGTTTGCTCTTTAAGAAAAAATGAGTACCAAAAAATAAGTGTAAGTTAATTACCTATATATATTAATCAGCTCGGGCAATGTACTCTTGAGGTAGATCAACTTGAATTTCAGAAGTCATTTAGGTATATTCAAAAAAAAGTATGTAGGTACATTTTGGACACGAGTTCTAATCTTGTACTAATTTGCATAGAAATTGGTCGGAAAAACCACATCAAGCTTAACCGTATGACCCATGACCGTTTTTGACAAATGACTGGGGTAGCACCAGAAACAATATATGAAAATTTGAAATAAAATTATGACTATATATTATTGTGCAACATACAAAACAATATTTCATAACATGTTTTTTAAATACTTTTGTCTGAAAAATTCATAACATATCTCCATTACCTATTAAATATTAATTGTGTTTTAGTGATATCTCGTGAATACTAAAAATTTTGCGCAGTGGCTTTATTCTGGATGTATGCCACTACCTGAAAATTATCATCATTTTCTGCAAGAATTATTGTCGTGATAAATGGCAATCTTTATCTGCAGAGATTATAATCTTCAAGTATATGAGAAATTGACAATATTATTCGACTTTTTGTGCAGTTTAGTTTCATATTGATTATCTTATTGTTATTACTTTTTACCATGCACGTACGTAGTTTGTTACACCTTACAACAGAGATACCTAATAATTGAATTAAATATTTATTGCAATTTCGAGTTTAAATCATTTTCCATTGCACATGAATTGAATCATAATCTCATGCTACCCTGAAGAAACATAAATAATATCACATTTATATATTTTTTACGGCTTATTTGTGAACTCATAATGCTAATGCCAGATTCATCATTAAGATAAAGTGAGTGCACTATGCAAACTATATGAAGCAAAATCATTGAAAAAAGATGTGACTAACCACCTATATTTCATGAGTCAAAAGCCAAATGTGTCACTCCCAACAGTCTCAACCATACAAGTGCAGAATTTACTACCTGACAACAATGACAACTAATTAAATCCACAAGCATAATGTAAAATGAAGTAGTAGAATGATGAGTCAAAACAAGAATAAAATTGTTGCAAATGGGTGCTATACATAATATGTTGTCTACCAATGTCCACAACAGCATTTTTGACGTGACGTAAAAAAACAAGTTAAACTTGGAGAACCTTTGATACGTTTATTAAAGTACCTCAATCTGAATTGACATCCAAGTATGCATACTTCCCATCATCTATCATGATCATAGGTACATTTATTTTGAGATATCATTTATGATACAGAAACCTTAGTTCACGGTTGATGCAGTTGACTTTTGTTTCAAATGCATTTTGCGATAAATACCACTTTCCGAAGTTTACCTTCTTAGGTTTTCACAAAGCCTCGTTTCAGCCTTACCATTTTTTTATTGTCTCGTTTATATTCACAGATGACAAAGTCGCAGATATAAAGTTGTAATGCTCCATAAAAGCTGGGTTGAAATAATGAGATTGAATTGTAAAAATACCCATCATTAATTAAAACTTCAATGCAACTTTCGTATCTAAATTAATAATATTCGTGTATATGTTGCGGAAGGGAAACTTCTCGAAAGACCATTATCAACAATTAAGCCAAACATTGGTATTTAGTTTTTAAGTAAAAAATAGTTAAATGCAATCAAAAACGGAGGGAGAAACAGCAGCAAAATTGACGCGAGAAGTTTGTAAACTCCCTTGGTGTCCGACACCATAAAATTGTCATTTTTATTTCCAAATCTACATTGGCACCTTCATAAATGTCCTATAGCACGATTCTCACATAAATTATTTGTG
>JAITYZ010003047.1:0-10112 GCA_027744595.1 Paronellides praefectus | reverse complement strand
GTGAGAACAAACCAAGAACATCTCAGAGAGCGAAAAAATGCACTTTACCTATTCTATGCACCCCACAACAACCTACACTATATAGTACATATTTTTCCCCTACATTTACAAGTTTGTACATATCATATCAAACACCAAAGCAAAACAGACTTCCTTTTTTGTTTTCATTTGACACGCAGATTAGTAGGTAGGTAAAAAGTAGTATTACGATATGGTGGTGAGTTGAATACCTTCCCTTTGCACACACACATAATATTATATAGTCAGTGAATTTATATAACAATATGTTATATATTTATGTATAACATGTTGGCAGTTTCAAGGCAACAATGGTGCAAAGGGAGTTTTACCAATAACATCATTATTATGTTATCACAAAATATTGCGTGCAGGTAAATAAGTTCCTAGTTAGTTAGTTCGTCAGTGCTATTTTAACACAATGGTTGCGATTTGTGCACTGACTTAATCAATTTTATATACACAAGCAAGTCAGGTTAAACAGTGCTTCCAATATGGCATCGTCAAGTTTGTTAGAAAATATATTAACATCTTCAAATGCCACCTCCCCCATCATCCAGCTTATCTCCTTTACCTCTTTCTTCATCCCCTGCTCCTCCATCTGTTACTATTGGCTATGCCCCTGAGCCTACTGTGACCGAGAATACACCTCTTCCACCTTCCCCCTCACCAGTAGCAAGTGAGGAGATCACAGTGGAGGATGATGATGATGATAACTCGGACATTTTTGCCGATGACACTATGGGGCAAGTAATGGACCTTTTAAATTTCACTGTGGTCCCCAAGAGACCAAGTGCAAGCTCTGCCTACTCCACTCAACTGCCCCCTGAAGATCTAATACCAAAAAGTCGGTATATCAGCGAAAGAAAGTACATGTGCGACTGGGTTAAAAAGTTGAGATCAGAGCTGGTTGCAGTACAAGTGGATAAATTAAATTTAACGTTGCAATCTGAGAAAACTGAAGGGCAAATGCAAAAATTGGTCAAAGTTATTGCAGAGCTGCATGGCCTGTATGGGGAGCTTATAAACAGTTTGGTGGTGCTAATGGCAAAGAGGGATGATAGCAAGTCGGAGGTGGTGGTGACAATTGGCCCTTTTGATAATGGAGAGGAAGCCGACATGCTAATTAATATGTTGACCACGTTATCAATTTTGTTTCAAAATGAATTTGAGGGTTTGGGGAGGACAAAGGAAGTTTTAAGAGAAGTAAATGGGCTGTTGGTGAAAAAAGGGAGAAACGTGCCGACATCTCAAGATGGTGTTGAAATGGAGGAGCAGCCCCTTTTAATGGAAGCTCAACTCAATTTAAATATTTCTTCTGAAGAGAGCGGTTCGGAGCCACCTGTAATTACTCTTGAGGAAGAAATTTCAGTTCAAATGGGAAATCCAATAAGTACTACTAGCATATTATTTGATAGCGGAGGGGTAGATCATGGGACAGAGGGAAATGCAACCTCCTTAGAAACAACAATAAACTTATCTGAATTCCCTACTCAATTCATCTCATCATCACCCATCCCACATTCTACCTCAGCAACTATAACTACAAATTCTATTACCACTCCAGTATTATTTCCAACTGCAGCAGGTGAAGATTCCTCCACAGCTTTCATTCCTGTTCCTGATCCCCAAGCAAATGGGAGTACCTTTTACACTTTAGTGGAATACCCAAAACAGCCAACCTTAGCAGGAAAAAAACATGGGTTAGACATTGCAAAATCTAAAAAGCCGGGAGGTACTGTATTGTACTGCGAGTGTGGTCAAATGTTTGCTACGGTTGCATTACTTAAGTATCATATTCGGTACTATACTGCAAAATGGAAGTTTTTGTGCAAATTGTGCAATAGGCGATACCCAGGAATTAACTTTTTAAAATTGCACATGATACGATCTCACCAAATCGTGTACGGTGGAATGAATGCTTGTAACTATTGTACAAAGAGCTTCCAGACGGCGAGGGAGCTCTTAAGACATTTGAAGAATGAACAGTGAGAAACTAATAATTTAATTAATTACCTGCATAATGTTTTTTTGTTAAAAAAATATTCCTAAACTAAATGTAATGTCATTTAAAAATTATTTTAAACCTGTGTAGCAACAAACGACTTCCTGATGACGTGGATCCCGATAAAGCGTCACCAGGACCCACTGCAACTGATTCTACCTCTACCAGCTCCCCTGGCCCTTCTTCCCGATCATCCGCAGACCCAAAATCCATTCTTGTAGTAAACGGAAGTCGTTGTGCTTGTGGTATGGAACTTGGTACCAAGGAGGCTCTAATCGCTCACATTCGTTCGGAAGTTGAGGAACACGGCCAGTCCTTCGCGTGTTCAATGTGTGATGATACGTTCAATCATCCGTGCAATTTAAAAAGTCATTTTAGGGAGAAACATGGACTGGCCTATCAGGATTTTCAAGACAGGCAGTATGGATGTGCAAACTGTGACGAAATGTTTGGTAGTTATGAACATTTGGAGGCGCACAGCGTTTACAGTCATCAAATGCAAGTTGATGAGGGGGAAACTTGCATTGAGACTGATTTGGAGAAAAATTCAACGGGGTATGGGAAAGAAAGAGAAAATAAATTTTCCACCCACCAAAAATACAATAATTTGCTAATTAATTTTTTTTCCTGCAGTATTAACGAATCTTCCGAAAGTATTGACTTTGAAAGCAACGCAAGTACTTTCCATTTGGATACCAGTAGCTTTGATGACGGTGCTGGAACCAGTTTCCCTGTGGACACTGAGGTCCCCTTGCTAATTACCATAGACGATTAAATTTATGATTAGCTTCATTATTAACACCATTTATGAGCTATTTGTTGCAATAATAACCAGTATTATGATCTCAGTCACAATTTATCAAATTATTTATATGAGTACTTGCTTTTATATCAGAAAGGCGCAAACAATATATTATAGTCATATAGTGTCAAATGAATTATACTTTTTTGTATTTTGATTTGTTAACCAATCATAACTGTTTTCCTAAGATGTTGATAGTATGTTTCTTGTTTATTAAGCGAAATGTTTATATTCCGTCACTTTTTATCTTTAAATATTGATACTCTTGTTGATGGAAGCAGTGATAGATAGTATGTACATTAATTGTATTATTCGTTTTACAAAGTATTTAGTAGTGATTCGCGTTCATTATCGTTTGTACTTTAAGTTTATTATCCTTGTTTTTCAAATCTATTATATGGCTCGAATTTCTACAATGATAACACCCAATGAATTCCATTGAAATTATTACTAGAAATAGCACACAATTATTATTTGGCAGATTTGACTTATTTGGTAAATTAAATTACATTGCCAAAAATTAAGTCGTTCGTTAATTAAACTGTCATTATGTGTTTTTATTTAAAGCTGAGGTTCTTCTTCTTCTTAGTGTAATTATTAATCACTAATTAATAATTATGAGCACTCACTGATTAAATAGTTGATATATCATGTAGATGGTATGTCTTCTAAAATGTGTAGAAGCAGTTCCAACCTAGTTTTGAATGCATATCCACACCAACATTTATTCCACGCATTAGATTGGATATGGGGAGCTACTATTCCATGGTTCGATGGTTGTACACAATGGGGTGGGATTAGTGGTACCTGTGGCCCATGGTGGATTGAAGGAATTTGTCTGTACAATAACAACAATGATAAAATTGATAAATGAATAATTAGTGAATTAATTATTATAAGGATTCTATAGTTTGATGCAACAAGCATAATATTTGTACCGGGAAAGATGATCAAATTGAATATGATTTGCAAGGATATCGGGAGATTCAAAAGTTTTTTTGCATGGAAGGCAGCCATTGTGAGTGAGAGCGGTATGTTGCAACAGGAAACTGGTACAGTTTAAACCACATAATACACACGTGTTTGGAAAAGTAGTATCAAAATAAGAAGGCGGAATTGGCGACACAGCGGGGTTTTGGTTGACGACCGCTAGTTGTGTTTGTGGTAGTGCAGTAAAAATCTCTTCCAAAATTTCAATGTCGTCGGTAACGTCTTTGATATTATCATTATTGCTAGGGATACTGCTACTATAACTGGAGCCGCTTATCTCTTCCGTGGAAACTGAGGCTGGAACTACACTTGTCCTGCTTACAATGGCAGCAGTTAACCTAACCTTGTCCCGCTGCTTAGCTGAATATGGCTTTGTCTTGTTGAACATATCCGCTTTTAATACTTGGTTTACTTGTTGAAAATCCTTTTTTACTACACTCCAATCAATCAGCTTCCGCAATGGGATTTTCTTACGTACTTTGTTGAGTTTCTTCAAAAGTTGTCCAATTTTCTCAGGTTCCAGTTCCAGCCTTTTGCTTCGTTTTCCAATCTTGCTGACAAAAAGAGCCATGAACGTGCTCAACTCTTTTTGAAACTCTAGCGAAAACATTTGGAGCTTCCTTAGCTTTTCGAGAAGATCAGCGTTTTCGCATTGTAGCTTTTTATTGGCCCCGGTGAGCGCACTCACATTTTGAGTAAGTTGTGCATTTTCGTTACGACAAAGAAGGAGATCAGCTCCTAGCGTCATGCACTGGTAGACAAGTTCCTGGTCTTTTTGATCGTCAAAGAATGACACATCCTCCTCTTGCTGTTTTTTATCATTGTGATCACCCCAACTCTGAGGATTTTCTGAGGGTTTATCTTTGTTTGTGCTTCCAATGGAGGTAGACTTTGTGTTGGAAACCACAGACACGTTTAACATTTCCATTACGTTGTAAACCGTGTCATTCTCCCACTCTGATTCCATGATTCAATTCAAAGGATAGTTTAACGTTTAATTTGATAAAATTAAATTAAACTGGAAAATGTATGTAAGCACAACCAGCCACTTTAGCGTGCACTTTCTCTTGTTGCTCTCAACAAACTTGTTCAATGTAGTGCAGTGCACTACAAAGTTCCCTGACTGTGGTGCGCTTCATAACAAATGCTTATCATTTAGAATCTTTATTCGATGTAGTCTGTAGTGAAATTAAGAATAACAGGATATTATTTTGCTGAGGGCAAACATCTGTCGTTTTTCATGATCTATGATCTCATATCACTATCACACTGCAACATTCATTCATTCAGAAGCATTTTACGTAACATTTCATATTCAAGCATGCGGCTTGCATACATCCCTCATTGCCTTTTTACCCATTGCCTCATATACCAATTTACTTGTAATAACTTGTAACCTTTTTATTATGTAGGGTGAGCGGAGGGAATCGTTTTTGTGTTGATTGAATGAAAGGGCAATGAAAACGAAACTCCACATAATCTTTTTACTGGTTTTGAAGATTTCTGTGTAGTGTTTTCCTAACTTTTGTATATTGGTAGTAATATATAATATGTTGGCGCAATTAATGTAATGCTGTAGCAGCGTTTTTAATATTCACTCATTCTATCATTATGCATAAATATACCTATCTAGAATCGAGATAATATCCACCTTTATATATTTTTATACGGTTCTTATTCGATTCCACAATCCTGTTGTGTGTAGGTATGTTATTAATCGTTGAAAAGTTAGGTATACAAGAAATTACTTCATCAAGAACTAGTGAGAGGGTAACTGCATTCATAGCGTGAGCATGAAATCAATTATACATAAAAGCACAAATGCAAGCATTTTTTGTTGATACAGTGCCATACATCATATCATCGATGAGGTTTCTATAATTTCGTTATTTTAATGTTCCTATATTTGATAGACCTCATTCCCCCTCCAAATTATGCTACTTTTATTCATCTGCCGGAAAGAACCTACATAATATGTAGATATTTATAAAGTGCTATCACGACAAAATTGACACCCTTTATGATTTCTATAAGTTGTATCACGATGCCCCATCACGATTCTTGTTGCACTCATATTGTAAAGTCATCTTCCTGCTTTTGTAAAGTCATCTCCCAAATCATCACTGTTACAAGAAAAATCATCACCGTTTTCGAATCACAAGAAAACAGTAAATGTATTTATTTTAACAATACTAAATATATGCATAAGAAATATTTGTAAGTCAATACTTTTCCGTCGTAAGATAAACATCCCCAAACATGATTGATAGTATTATGAGACGTGATACGTTATGAAAAATGTGCAAAGGAAAAATTCAATATAAAATAAGTAGTATTTGTAGTAATTTGTTTTAATTGTTTTTTCTAAATTATTTCTTTCTTTTATTTATGTTTTTTAAAGAAAATTTAAATAAAATAAATAAATATTATCAACTAAAATCTCATTTTATTTTGTGCAGCAATCATTTCAACTGGTCCCTTGATTTCCACTGCATGTACCAGAAAATCGTTAACAAGCTTGTAGAATGACTTGCCATACCATCTAAACAGCCCCGGCACTTCACATCCATAATTCTCAATGTAAAACTCCAATCTCCTTTTATTCCCAATACGATACAAATATTCGATAATGGAATCTAAAAATTCGGGGAATGTTGCCACCACACTCATAATGAAACTTATGACGCCCACACTTTCACCCGCCGCACTAGCCAGTACATCCGCAGTTCCAAAGATAACTCCCATAAATCCATACATGCTGTTCACAAAGCTCATACTATTCAAAAGATTTCCCAGCATGTAGACATAGTCCCCGTTAAGATTAAAAGCACTAATGAGTGTGCTTGGGAGCCAGAGTACCAAACTCATGAAACCGGAAACTATTCCAATGTTGTTGGAAGTCATCGAGTTTACCATAATGGTATACATGCCAAAAGAGGAGCTCATCACTGCAGTGAGCAAACTGAACAGACCAATGTCATCGATAATATTTTTCCGACCATTGCATTTCATTTGAGAATTATCTTGTCTGATGGCTACTGGGAATGGGGGATGATGGGTGTTCAACTGTTTCTGCTTTTGTTTGGATAGCGGTATTTGACGTTGTTGTTTGGCCGAGGTAATGTATGGTGGTAAACCTGGAACTTGCTGAATACGTATCACTCCTTGTGGAGTGGAGTAGTGGTGCAGGGGTTGGGATGATAATGAGGGCCGCCTTCGTTTTTGATAAATATATTGAGGTTGTGCAGGTATTACTATTGTCATGGCAGTGGTGGGAGCTGGTGGTGTTGGTGGATGCATTCTTTTATAATAACCTAATATGAAAAAGATATTTTTTTTAAATTCAATTTATTGCAAGTTTGCAGCTAAAATATACTTTTATGTTTCCCTGCTAGTAAATTTGATAAACTTGTCTTGCTTTGGACTGACCTTTTCCTTGAATGTCTCGTAATGCCCCATAATTGTTGATGTTGCTGTGCTGATGAAAATATTGTGGCTGTGCATTCTTTTGCCTCTGGTAGTGATACTCAGCTTGGCAAGTTTCCTCTGGGAAACTCGGTAAAATTAAGAGAATAACTAGTAGATTTGCAGATGATTTTTTATTATTATAGTAACAACGGTGGTATCTACTCAATTTCGCCATAATTTGTAATTCTAAATCAAGTGTGTTTCTGTGAGAGATCTGCATCTGACCAGAGATGAAGTTCAACTGGTCATTTAATCATTTTGGGGAAACTAATGCCCCATAATTGTTGACGTTGCTGTGCTGATGAAAATATTGTGGCTGTGCATTCTTTTGCCTCTGGTAGTGATACTCAGCTTGGCAAGTTTCCTCTGGGAAACTTGGTAAAATTAAAAGAATAACTAGTAGATTTGCAGATGATTTTTTATTGGTATAGTAACAACGGTGGTATCTACTCAATTTCGCCATAATTTGTAATCCCAAATCAAGTGTGTTTCTGTGAGAGATCTGCATCTGACCAGAGATGAAGTTCAACTGGTCATTTAATCATTTTGGGGAAACAGCTTATCGAGAGGAATGATATGTAGGTAGTACAAATGTGAAAGATTTTTGCTGTTTCTTATTCTCCTTTGAGGAAATTTGAGTTAGCATCACAATTGTATAATTAAAAACATACCTAATGTATATTTATTTAATTTACAAATTTTTTGTTTATACTTTCGTTTATTGTTGCACACTCTCTCTTTATAAATTAATTGTTTAAAGATTTCAACTGGCTAATATAATATGAATGGATGAAAATATGGGAATATAAAAATCACCCGTTTTTGATGCTAATGAATACTGAGATATGTAATATTGTTTTGTCAAAGGCATCCTTGCTAAAAGGTAACACCCTGGCTACGTGTATATTTGTGTGTCTTTCTGTCAGTCAGTCAGTCAGTCAGTCAGTCAGTGTGTTCCGGGTACAATGTCAAATGTGATGGCGATCTCATTAGTTACGCATGAAGGAACTGTAAACTACATCTTGATTAGTTCGGTCCTAAAGCATGATATGAAATGAAGAGTGTAAGTTTTTATTATTCTTGCGAGAAAAAAGCGGAAGTGACGTTATAACATGTGCGTATGAATGGTACATGTTGTACATTTCACTTTTCAAATAAAAATAATAACAAACTGCAAAATGACAATGCAACCAACATCAGCAGAATCTTGAGCAGCAGCACCCATCGCTCCCATGTAAACTTTTCCTCAGCTTTCCACAATGTAACAACAATGCTTGTTGAAATGTTGAAGTGCAGTTTTTATGGTTATTTTTTATTACCATATCGAAATTGAAATGTAGGTACACATGTTCAAAAAAAATATGAGAGAATATTCAGTTTTTCGATGCATTTACCTGTGTCTTCTCGGACTAAAATATTCACTGCAGCATGTCATTTTGGTAATTTTCTGAACTATATGGCAGAAGATATGAGTTTAATAACTAATTGTATGGTATGATGGTCACCAAAACCAGGGACACCAGCGAAAAGCAGTGATATCACTGCTTGCTAGTTCATGATTATGAGAGTATCATGTAGCCTTGACGACGTGACTTAATGCCTTGTTTTCTTGTTTCTGTAAAGTAGTTTTGAATTGTTGTAGCAGTGGTAATAAAATATAGCTGTACTTGTAGAAAAAATAACCGTCATTGGCATTGGGACATTACTCCTCTGAAACAGTATTAATTTGAAAGGGTTGAAAACACGCCAGTATGTAAAAGTAAGCTCAGCAAGCCTCAATATTTTAAAATAGACCGGAAGCTATTCTAGGTTTTAAAACTGAAGTGAGATGTAAAGGAATGGAACATTATTGGTCTTGAGCAAATTTGATCAATAAACATTATCTATTATTATTCGTTAAAAGAAAGTAATATATGATAACTTTTATGTGTGCAGGTTGTTGTAATGTAATGTTGTGTAATATTAATTTGTACACATATTTTGTAAAAAAATGTCACTATAAATGTTATGGTTGATATACATTTGTATTTTAAATTATGTACATGATATATTTATTAATTTATTTAGACATCCAAATCAAATAAAAGAGACAAAAAAGGTTGGGGTGCATTTCGGGGACAGAGGGAAACAAAATATTGCTCACTGTTGTTAAATGATATGATCATGATTTTCATAATGGTGATGATGATGATGTGTTTTTGTGGGATGCCACAGAGTAGCATTCCATCATCTTTCTGATCAAAAAGAGTCCCATCTACACACAGTGTTTACTGTCTGCACATAATATCGGTATCATCACTTTTGGCCGTGGGAAAGAATCCTTGGACTCTACAACAAAGACAAATATATTAGTACAAATACTATTAACTATCAGTCATGTTGTTTATTACTACCTGCAAAGTCGAGAAAACACTAATAATATGATACATATTTTACGCAGGTAGTATCGGTATATTATATGACTATTTATAATAGGAGATCACACAACCGTTGTTAGCAGAGAAGACTAAAATTTGGGATTCTAAAAAAATTGATATTTCTTGGTAAGATCAAGATATTGGTTATACGATACTTATTAATTATACATGCAGTCATGCATTGCATAATTTATGAATTTACAAAAGTGCGCCGCAAAATGAACTACTACACATTATAACTAATAATGAACTTCATTTGAAAGAAAACTTGAGCAAACCTTTTTTTAATACTCTCAACTCAATCAATGCACCTTTGCTTTCAAGGTTAAAATTTGAAATATGTTTTGCATGTAGGTAATTATTATTAGGTGTATTTATGTGTACTAAATTTCTACTTAAAAAATTATCAGGT
>JAITYZ010003046.1:0-19638 GCA_027744595.1 Paronellides praefectus | reverse complement strand
CTGTATTCTCCGTTTCATTTAAATAATTTTATGCATGCATAATAATAATACATACTTTGTGCACTTATAATACAGATGTGTACAAAATTTTAAACAAAAAAAGGGTTAAACATACATAAAAGCTTGCTGAAATATCAATCACATTAGCTTTAGCAGCTGAAAATCCGGTGCAAAGGATGATGATGATGAGGATGATAATAATTTTAACGAAAACCGACAACGACACGGCTTCATTTAAAAAACCGTTACCTTCTCTTTTCTCTTGTACAAAAAATGAGCATCATCAGCACGGTGACTGGATAGAAAAAGGGAATATTGCACACTTTTTTTAAGTACCGAGATAAACCATGATAAGATTTAAATTGTAAGATAAGCTAAGTGCTCATCATCATCATCATCCTTCTTTTATCATCATGATCATCATCCTTCTTTTATCATCATGATCATCATCCTTCTTTTATCATCATGATCATCATTATTAGTATCAATCCTTTATTCCTCTATCTGTTTACTCTCTTTCTCAAGTGCACTTAATTACCACATTGCCCCTTTATATAAGCACTCATCAAGTATAACATGCAAACTGTATCAGAAACTTACTGGCAGACAAAACTCATTCATTTCATCCAACCAACAAAAAAAACTTTTTTTTTGCTAATCAAGAGTCCTCTCAACCTCATCTCCTTCACATTATTTATTTATCCTTTTATCTGTTCAAACAAAATATATTATCATGACCCATATAGCACAACGTCGTGATCATCACCTCACTATCCTCATAAAAAGACGGAGTATTCGTTTATTCTTTTCTTCGTTTTTTGAAAGATTCCATTTTTATTTACTTCCGGTATTGCGATAAATATATATATTTATATTTCGGGATAGCAATAAATCTTGAATCTTATTTTCAATCTTGAAGCATTTTTTAATTATTTATTTATTCACAAATAATATTACACCTTTTAAGCCATAATAATATCAGCAGCAGGTACTCGAGAAACTCAAAACTTGCCTGTTTTATTAGAAAAAGCTCCATGACATTGTATACAAAATACATACTTGACTTGACAACATAATGACCCATCTTTTCGGAAGTGAGTTGAGCTACATTTTATACTTTACTTTCAATTTTTTTTAAACACTAATAAAATTCTATTCAGCCATCTAATCTAATCGGCTTGGGAAAAGTGATAACAATATCGTGCTTTATTTTTAATATATAATTTTATATACCTATTTATATCTCTAATGATTTTTAAAGGATGAGAAGATCAAGCACGATATATTTATGTAACGTTGAAAAAAAATTTAATGGTAAAATGATGAACAAGACCACAACACCTTTTTACTCTCTCTTTCTCTATTTTCCAGCTATCTATTTTGTCATTATACCTACTTTAAGAAGAAAAAGGAAGCTTACAAAGCTTACTTCTTCAAAGCTTTGTCTATTTTTTTTATCAACGTAACTCTTTTCTTGTTCTTTGATGTGTTTCTTTTGTGTGACGAGAGACGATATAATACCTAAAAGTATTCATTCAAATACGGCTGTTATTATGGGAATAGGATTTTTGGATTTTTAAAGGTATACCTAATATCATCATCTGGGAAGCTAAAGGTACGAAAAAAATAGATACAATTTTTTTTTCTGATCAGATCACATCACACTATCATGATCATCAATATCGCATCATCATCATCGTCGTCATGATCCAGAGGATCGTCCAAGGTTTTATTTCGTGTACCCTTAGAAAAATATAACCCTTTTTAAAATAAATTCAGGATTTTTTTGAATGAATCAGTAGGAAAGGACACCCATTCTCAAAGGTTTTATAAAAAAAGGGTTCTCAGTTCTCAATACTTTCATAATAAAGTCCATCACACGTATAGATATGCTTGCATACATGGTACATGGATATCGCATAGCAAGCCGTTGAGGCATATCGGGTCTTGAAAAATAAATAGAAAGTTATTTTTTTAAATTGTAAAATATAATGCATTATTATAATAGTAAATTCTTACAAATAAAAAAAGCTTTGGATAGGTATACATGATCATACCTTAACACGTCATGATGAAAATGAAAAAAAGCAATCGGATCATCATGATCAGTACAAAATAAAATGAATGGAAATATAAAAAATGTTGCATGTGTTTTGAATGGATTGAATCAAGAGGAAGAAGAATCAGAATCAATTTTTTTTTCTATGGATTTTGATAATGATAATCATTGGAGATCCGATGCGTCTTTTGTGGTGGTGGTGGCAATGCTGGTATTAGAGATTTCAAGGGTTCACACGTTTGAAGGGCTCCTTCTCTCTCGGAATCCATGTATTCCAGTGGTGTGGTTTTTGTATTATCCTTTTAAGGTTTGTGTGCTGGACTTGGTGGGATGCAGGTTTATTTTATTTTAAAAGAGTTTCAAACTGAGAGTGTTGGTTGATCGTTGATCAGGTCCTTCTCTACTTCTTCAGGAGTCTTGCTGAGAATCTCTCTGGCAGTCTCTCACAATTTTAACCAGATCATCCTGATCACTGCATCCGTAGTTGCCAAAGTTTTTCCCGAAATATTGTAAATATTCAATGTTCGCACATACGTAAATAATATTTTACCATTTCAAATTCAGAAAATATGTATGCAGATCATCAGATTAGTTTGGGTGAATAATTTATAATTTTGCGGATATAATTTTGGTGGGTCAGTTTTTTCTAGTGAATCCAGTGCACAAGTGAATAAGGATACAATGTATCAAAACAAGCCGGAAGTGTGTAGCAAAATAATTGCGTGGTGGTGGTTACAGTGCAAAGTAGAAAATGTTTGTGCAAGTGTTCATTCGCATCTGTTTTGATAAAAAAAATAAATAAAAAATGAAGATGTTTCCTTCTTCCTCCTCCGGCTACAATATGCCAGCCAGCAGGTAATCAACCGTTGACCACCTTGTTTGTCATGTTCGGCAACGTTATAAAAGTCATCCTTTTGTTCTGACAACAATGATGAATGTATAAAATAGATATTGATACTAGGACACGAGTGCATCATCAAACAAAGAGAGATGATACGCATGTATGTATGTTGTATGTGTGTATAATTGAGTAGCCACTGGTCATCCTCCTCCTTTCTCTTTGATATTATGCATTCCTACCTACATAGCCACAGTGACTGATTGGCTGTTTCACGTTTCAATTTTCGATGCTGCTGACTGCTGCTGAGAAACCTGAACAAAAGAGAGTGGAACAGCGTGAGAGGACTTTAATAAACAATGCAAACATGTTATGTATACTGTGCAGAATAAAGGTAGATGGATTGAGTGACAGCTTCATTTAAAAGCCATGCTGATGCTGACCAGTGAGTGGACATGAGGTGCACAGTGGCAGCAAAACAGTAGTAGGTAGACCGTATCAGATGGGTTGATATGAGAAGCTGTTATTATTGATCATTCATCATCATCATGACACGGTGGTTTGGCTTGATAATAAATAGCAAATTCTTTTCCATCTCTCTCTCTCTCTCTTGAAAGGTATCAATGTCTTTAGAGTAAGCAGCCAGAAGAATGAGAAAAAATTGTACTTTTTGTTTGGTTGACTTTTCTTTTTCAAAAAGTGAACTTGTTCAATGGTCCATGCTTCCACGAGCGGAAAAAAGAGAATAAGTTTCAATTTTTATATAACCAAATTGTATTGAAATTCAAACAGGAATCCATGTTTTTGAAGACTGTTAGATATTCAGTTATATTATTATTATTATACATAGGTAGCTTATTCATGTTTACTATTTGCATTTTCGTATTATTGTTCTTAATCCTCCTCGCGAGGAACAACAACAACTGGTTCTTTTTTGGAAGTTGGTGAAAAGGTTCCTCCCAAAAAAACTAGAAACCGGTTTTGGAAATTTACAGTTGTGACCAACCAGTTGACTTGATTGGCTTTCCAGCAATTTTATTCTTTTATTGAGATTGTAAACTGAGTAGTACACGCACTGCTGGCATTTGTTTAAAAGTCTGTTGAGTTGAGTGTGTGGGGATCATGCGTGGAGGCAGCAGCACCAGCAGCTGCAGTGCACTGAAGAGAACAACAACGTGTTAATTAAAAATACTATATTAGCATGTTTTCAAGTGAGATTTAAAAATCTCCTCGTCAAGTTTCTTGTTTTCATTTTTTTTCAATTGCAAAGTAAAGTTGTTTGTATACCTCTTATACCACCAGCGATCCGTGTTTTAATGTGTAACGACTTTGATCTTTGGACGGACTCTGTCTGTCTGTGAACACGTGCCTTCTTATGATAAAAATGAGCCTGTGGCAGTGCTAAAGCAGTGATGATTATGATTATTATTATGAATCTAAAAATAACCTGCATAATAACAGGAAAAACTTGTTTTTACGCATTATTTTTTAGCATACTCATTTACTTAAAAGCGTTATAATCAGTGATGATAGGACCCTAGCACAATAGCTTACAAGTCTCAAGTCGCCCCTTCAATGCTATCAAGGCATGTTCAAATGCATCCAGAGATATTCCATCCATACAAGTCATACGATATAACGCGCACTAAAACTTTTGGATCCAAAATTATCATTTTTTTCTTTACTTTTTGCGGAAGACTGGAATAACTAGTTTTCTGCTTTTTCATTTTTTTTTGAGCTTCTAACAAAAAATTATTCGTTTGAGTGTTAAAAATAAAATGGAAAAAGTGGAAAAGGTGTCAAAGGTTCGTGCATAGGTGCGACACCACAAAATATGTATTGAAAGTATGAAACCTGGAACTTGTATACAAATTTAATTAAAAAATATCATTTTATTTATTAATTTGGAATTTTTCTCGTTTTTTCTTTCAAATATTTTTAATTCTCGCTGTTCATCATCAAATTTTAACACAAACAATCAACATTTTTTTACTATTCTTTATTTTCTAATGACACCAAATCCAGACACCTGGTCACTTTTTTAAAAAGCAAATCATAGTTTTATTAAACAAAATTATTTTACCGTTTTATATGAGTTTTTCTTATTAATCCCACTATTTTTACGTTAAAAGTATGCACTTGTGTATGTAAATGTGATGATGATTGATCAGAATACGTGCATTTATATATACCTACATGCATACATCACAGTTTAATCTCATCATTTGATGTTGCGTTTTTGTTGACGATGATGATGATCCGTTTCTAATGATGGCTGCTGGTCTGCCTGCCAGCGCTGCATCCTCATCCTCATCCTCCTCCATCCTTTCGTCCACTCCCTCCATGTTACATGGAACTTTTGTGGAGAATATTGCATATCATACATTTTGGGGGATATCACATGATAATATATGATGTAGGTATGGAGAAAACATACGTTTTATTTTCTGGTGACTTTATTCTTTTTACTTGATATTTCATCTGACTTGACACACACACACAGACGACAAAGGATGCTTGCTGCATGCATATTACAATGCGGTGGTGGTGGATCATGATCATGATGATGCATGCATGGATTGCATAGATGTCCTAATGCATAATAATAATACGTGATAGTAAGTAGTCAGTAGTCGTAGCAGTAGTAGTAATGTGTATTCGACTGCAATGCATTGTTTTTTTATATTTATTTTTTTATATATTTTTCTCTTCTGTTACTCTGCTACTAGTTTGGTTATATTTTCCGGAGAGAGAGAGAAAGCGAAAGTCCCTTGGTTTGCTTTGATGGTGGTGAAGAGAGAGAGAAAATGGAAGGGTAAGAGAGTAAAATAGTAACATATTATATTGTGATGGTTGGATTTTCTATCTATGTGTTTGGTTGTTGGAGGATGGATGGGATAATTTGGGTAAAATGCACGTTGTTTTGAGTGTGACCCCCTCTCTCACCAAAAATGATCCTTCTCCTCTCTCATCTCATAACAGCTTACATGTCTTGTCATTTGGCTATATAATATGTGTGTATGCATGCATGCATGTATGTAGCATGTGTGAGTGTGTGTGTTTTTACATGCAATGTATTTACATGATTGTATTTTATGGCAGTGGGAGTTATATTTACGCACTGTTTCGGTTTTTACGGTCCTCCCTCCTCCATCACCAGCTCTCTCCCTACCATCACCACCACCACCACCACCTAAAAAGCTAAAAGAGAAAAACTGCAACTTTACTCACTTACATACATACATACATGTATTATCATCAGATGAAGTGGTTTAATGGTAAAATTTCACTGCGTGTTATGTATGTGTGATGCTGCTCTTGTATCTCCCTAAAACGCAATGCAATATGGAATACTAGGAATATTACTACCAATACAACACCCTCATTACGTAAACTACTTACTCATATGTACATACGTAAATACATATACCTACTTGCTTACATGATTATTATTATTGTTCTTCCCCGAATCATCCACCATCATTTTTCGTTTCCATGGAACCAACTTTTTCCCATCCTAATTGTAACTTTAGTCCATAGCCATGTATTATCTTACATAAAAACTCAAATACGATACAAATATATACTCAAAGGCATATTTATAGTAATTTTAATTGCATTAAAAATCTAAATGACATTTTTTGCAGTTGTTTTATGATTACCTTCATCTCTCTCTCTCCATCTCAACATGCAAATATGTACATGATTTTTATGTCAATACTATCATCATCATTGTCCTTACAATCGCCATATTCTGCTATCAATATGTTTCCATTTACATTTAGCTACTTTATTTTTTTATTTTTTTCTACACTGCTTACATAATATGATGTTTTTTTCTTCCTTTCTCTTTTTCAAGGATAGCTTGAGAATGTAAGCAAAGCAAAGCAATAAATTTCCCATTTTTGTTCCTTCTCTCTCTCTCTCTCTCTCTAAAGCTTACAGTCTTCAGTCACCGACTTCCCATCCATTTTTCCCCATTGTGATCGCCATTCCATTCTTCTTTTTCCTTTCCATTTTTTCTATCTCTCTCTCTCTCTTTCTTCTGACTTTTGGATGAATATAAAAATCTATATATGTTTTTTTATTTTTCTCTCTATGGATATTATTCAAGTTGGATATATTATTATAAAGCAGAGGGATCCACCACCCAACAAGAACATCAATCCACATCAAAATCCCACTTCTTTTCTCTGCTACTTCTTATTTTTTATGCATGCACTACCACCACTACCACTACCGTACATAATAATAATAATCTAATGTAATACTAATATTTTCCAACATTAACTCTCTCTCTCTCTGTAAACCATATACATTCATACATACATGCTTTAGTGAGCAGGCTCATACATATATTTATATTATACCCGCACACAATATGCTTGCAATCTTTGAATTATAAGAAGACGGCGGCAGCAGACCCTCACCAAATAAAAAAACCAGCTTTTCGTTTCTCTCTTTCAGCTTTTCCATCGTCATCCCAAACGGACGCTCCCATTTCCTTCCTTTTTCTGCCCTGTCCCTCATCATCCTTCTTTTCTTCTCTTTCTTTCTCTCTCTCTCTCTCTCTTTCCACCACCACCGGATCCTCTGTCAAAAAATAAAGTAAAAAAGGCTCCTTCTTCTTTTTCCTTCTTTCTGATTTTGCATCTCTCTCAAAGAAAAAAAAATTCTCATTAAAATCCCCACTCTCACTCTCATACACACACACAATAACAACAACAACAACAACCATCCATTTCTTACAACTTACAACTTTCCACCAAAAGAATCAGCAGCAGCAGTAGTAGTAGTAGCAGTAGTGGTAACAACAACAACAACAACAACTAAAAAGTAATATATTTACTATTACACACACAACACACACAAAAAAATCTTCATCTTTTTCTCAAGTCCATCTTGTCTTTTCTTTCTCTCTCTCTCTCTCAAGTCTACAGACAGAATTGCCTTGTCAATTTTTACTTTATTTTTTTCCTGTCTTTTCTGGACATTTCATCCCGCAGCTGGTGAGTAGTAACAACAAGTCATGTCATAAGGACACCATAGCATATGATGCAAAAAAATGTTGCATTAAACAAAATGATAACAAGAAAGAGAGAGAGAGAGAGAGAGCTAACCAACAAGTAAAAGTAGCACACAATATGGTTATCTTGTGCCTACCTATCCACTCTTTCCCTTCCTTCCCACAAACTCCAGAGCAGCATATTATTATATCTTCATGGCTAATTCAATCCAACAACAAAAAAGAAGAATATTTAAGAAAAAATTTATATAAAACCATAAAAAAAGAAACTTTTTCTACTTCTTCTTTTTCTCCGTCTGTGAACCCTTTCGTTTATTTTCCCCTAAAAATATAAGTAGTGTGTATATTTTATATTGTATTATTTTTTTTATTCTTGTACAGGAAAAACCAAGACGACCAAACAAAATATTATTATTATATAAAAATGCATATAGTTTTTTTCTCTCTCTCTTTTGATGGTGGTAATAGTAAACTACCTAAATACATATATTGGTCTTATATGGTCGTTTCATTTTCTTTTCCTGGTTTTTTTTATTACGATATGCCCAGTCAGTTTAACAAAACAAAAAATGGAAAGACTTGTTATTTTTTCTCTTTATATATCTATTGTATATGTGCATGTGTGTGTGTGTGTGTATTTTCGCCAAAAAAATATATAAAGTGAAGCCAGCAACGTAATTCTTTTTATTGTCATTTTCCTGCCGGAGCAAACAAAAAAAATACAACAACATATTTATATACGTATCCATCCTCTCTTGTCTTTTTTTATTGTCTTCTTATACATTCCTTTCTCCTCTCCACTCCATTTTCTATCCTCAGTAAAAAAAATATGCTAGTCTTGCACTTTTTCCTTCTTCTTCTTTGCATGGATGGATGCTGATGCTACTGTTTGACTGTGACTTTTAAAAAAAAGAAGACAAAATAGAAACATACCATCACACTGCCCTTTTGCTCTAAAAAATGAAATAAAAGTTGTTCATGCTCCTATTTTTCTTGTTCGTCGTATTTTCCTTGTCGGTATCTTTTTCTTCTTCTTGTCCTCTGAAAGAAAATAAGAGAGAGAGAGGTGGAGTGTTGGTTCTATAGTCCCTGGAGCCCACCACCAGAAAAAAAGTGTCCATTTTTCTGTATTATTATGCGTATATATATCTATATACGTACCTATATTTCCCTATACATAATATCTATTTCAATCCCATTCTATTTACATTAGATTACATTAGGAAACATCAAAACCAAACCGAGAAAGACACGCAGAGAGAGAGAGAGAGACACACACACACACAAAATTGAGAAAAGAAGCATGCATTCCATTTTGACTGTGACTCCACTTGTTTTTATATATTTTTATCGGATTTGGGGCTTCAAGATGATTCCAAACCCAGTAGCAATCCAAATCCCATGTCTTAGGCCATTTGCCACTGTTAGCCCTTTTTTTACTGCTGGACAATAATATTACGTTATTTTCCTATTTCTCGGGTAAAGTCTCTGGGGAAATACAAGTAGAGAGACATCATCACCACCACTACTACCAGCAGTGGTACTATAGTAGTAAAGCAATAGTAGCACCAGCATTGGTGGTATAGTTTCTACTGCAAAGAAATAAAATAAAAAATTGAGCGCAATGTCTGCTGTGTCTGGTGGTCATAAAAGTAACCAGAAAAAAACGAAAGATATGCTTATTTTGTCCTTTTTTTGCGTGTTATGTTATGGTCAAAAAATGGGATTCAGTTTGCAGTTTAGATGCCATTTTGATACCTAACAAATGCATTGGTTTAAACAAAATTGCATATATATATTTATTTTTTATATGTAACGTACTTATATTATGTTATGGTCGTAATAAGAAGCCGCATGCAAAGCAAAATAATATTTTACTACACATATATATCCCATCGGATACAAAAAATAAAAAAACTGAAACCGTCATTTTTTTCTCATTCGTAGTTTGGTATTCCAGCTATTTTAAAATGTGTATCATTTATACCATAATAATAATATAATAATAGGTGATAGGTACATATTATATCGTATCACCATATCAAACTTTTAGATAAAACGTCATTTTTTTAACCCTTTCATTTTGATGGGCAGCCAAGCTGAATTTTTTAATTCACATTTACAATCAAACAGCCATACAGAGAGAGAGAGAGAGAGAGAAATAGGGAGACATTCTAATTGTAAAATTAGAGCAGAGCAAAAGAATGATAAAAGCAGAAAGTATCACGAGGAAAATGTAAAATCAAAACGGAATAGTAATATTTATAATAGGTCATGTTACTTGCTTTTGCTTACTACCACCGTTATACATCTTTCTGGTATATATCCGTCTGCAGGAAAAGGGATTTGATGTTTTATACTGCATTGCATTACATTACATTTTACAGTATTATAATAATAATAATAATATGTATGTGTGCAATGTGTGTTGTTGGCTGAGCTATTATTATGACTGCTACGTGAGCTGATTAAATATTCAGTAGGAACGACAGAGAGAGAGAGTAGAGCTTTGAATTGCATTGCATTTTGTACATCAGCAGCAGCAGAGGATCCATCCAACAAACAGTCCAACCAAAAAAACCCTTTCATATCACAATGGAATGCAGGACATTCAAGAGAGTAGAGATTTGTGAGAGTATTTTATATCTACAAATATATATACCTATACACTTATATGTGTGTGTGTGTGTGTAATCTGAGCAAAAAGGGATTTCCAATGTGCCACCACCATACAATCTCTCGCTGGCTACTTACTTATTTTTGTGTGATTTGGTTACTACTTTACTTTTTTTAAATCATTTATAATCATCATCATCATCTGCATAGTAAAATGGAAGTATAGTAAATATATTTTTGTTTGTGCATCTGCATCTTTCTGTTTCCTGTGGAATTTATATACTTGTATGTGTATATTTTTTTTCTGATGGCTTATCAGTAGTTGTGCAGGCAGGCTGAGATGATGATAATAATAATGAGCATAATGGGACAAGGGGCGCACACACATGTGTGCATAAATTTTCTCAGCTCATTTGCATAATATCTAAATACTTGCAGCCTTGCTCAGTAATAAATCCGGCTGTTTTTATTTGGACTCTTGTCATCTATGCTACTAACATCACTACCGCTGCACACCAATATATTATTCTGTTTTACTATATATACCTCTTTGTTCATCAACCTCAGCAGCAGCAGTGGTAGCACAACATAATGTCATGTCATTTTTTTACTACACATAAATATGCCATATGAAAATGATGGTCCGTTTAAAAAAAAAGTATGCAAGCTGTGTCTCCAAACCTTCATTTATTTTCCTTGCTTGTCTGCTTATCTGTAAAAAAAAGATTTTTTTTCGCTGTTGTAAATATTGCTTCTAATTCTTTTCCTACTCTCTCTAGCCTCATGTTATAATAATAATACTGCCAGGGTCACTCTAAAATATGCATTTGTTATTCAAGAAAAACATAATAATGTGCAGAATGTCATATAAAAAACTATGACATTATGTGTAGCTATATGGTGTATACCTGTATATTAAATTTCTCTCTAAATGCACTCATAATCATCCATTTAACTATGCGTGCTTCAACAACAACGGTGATGTGATGATGATATATAATGAGGTCGTTTATCATTCAAATTTTTGGTTTGATTGTTTGTTGGCTGGATGGATTTGTTGAGTGGGCAAAAAATGATAAAAAAAGAGGATACTTTTTACAAAGAGGATACTTTTCCTAATCATGGCATCTATAATTATTGTTTATTAAATTTTCCATTTGTTTTGCTATTCATTTTTTTTTGCTGTTGTATTACTCAAGTAGTTAAATTAAATGTTTTTATTAAGTTGTTTGTTACGTTTTTTGGCTATCCTAAGTATTTCCTAATTAAAATAATAAATTGTTAAATAATAATAATAATAATTATAATGAAAATATTGCAACAATAGCAACAAATATTATTGTTTCCAAGGCAACAAGAAAAAACAATAAGATGATCATTGATAGTCCATTTTATTTTCTATAGTAATCCTAATGGGGCTGATGATGATGATGATGGTCTCTCTGGTCTCTCTCTTTCCCGGGGAGAAGAAAAAAAGGCCATTGCCGTTGTAGGATTTTCTCGGGTGCTTTAGTACGTAAAACACGTATGTATATTTTTTTTTCTATGTTGGTACAAGTACGGATTTTGGGATGGATAGAGAATACTACAACTACAACATATACTATTCCATGAGGACTCAAAGAGTAAAATAGGAAATATGGACGCAAGCGAACACACCGACACATACAGACAGAGAAAAAAAATCAATAAATTATTCGCCCCATGGCCACACCACCACCAGCAGCACACATGCATATAAAACTCTCTCTTTCTTTCTCTCTCTCTCTCTCTCTCACCAGCAGGCTTTACTCTTACTACCACTTGTATGGCATATTATGCATATCGTATATTATTGAGGAGGAGGATGGAGAAAAAAAGAAGTATTAGCATCGCCACTGCCACCACCACCACAATCACGATCCCTTCTTCTTTTCTCTCTCTCTCTCTCCGTGGAAAAAAATAGCAGGCCTACCTACCATGAAAAAAAATGTATAAGAATAAGTGTAGTACGGATAGATAGAGATAAGTAGAAATAAGGGAGAGAAAAAGTAGTATGTCTTGTTGTGTGTGTGTGTGAGTTGGTCTTCTTCTGCTTAGTTTTTTTTTCTCCAACATTAGCCTGCTTCCACCATATAATAGAGAGCATGTATAAAAGTATATATATTATCCATCCACCTCCACCACCACCGCCAAAAAAAATGTATCGATAATCTCCTCTTTCTCTCTCTCTCTCTTGCATACACTTACACAAAAAAACTCGGCTCAAATCCATTCCACACCACCACCACCGTCACTACCACCAACATCACCAGACCAAAAACTTATCGACATTTTGCTACTTTACTTATTGGTTATTGGTATTATATTTTTTATTATTATAATTTTTTTTCCTCTCCTGCTATATAATAATAATAATGGTATCTTTCACAACCGCTGGACTTGGCTAGATATAAAAATAGAATAATATATGCAGAGTAGTAGTATTATGTGATGTGGTTGTGTGTGTTCAGTGATCCCTACACCAAATAGCTGAACGACAACACTCATGAATATCATTATATTCTTTTTACGCCGTACTTACTACAATGTACACACACACAGTGAGTAGTAAACTAGAATGTGAGGATAATGTTGATGATGATGATGATGATGATGAAGACGATCCATGATGCACTACTTTCTTTGAAACAAGCCATTTGGGGCAACCCGAGAAAAAAGGAAGTTTGGTTGATAATGGGCTGATTTCATCAAAGAATTAGCATTGCACAATGTATTTGTGGTTAAATTTGTTTTGTAGGATAGGTATTTCATGTACTTGTATAATTTTTTTGTCTTCGTTTTGTGCTGTATCCCGTTGTCCGTTGCTATTGTTCCTTCATTTATCTCGATATGGGTATTATTATTATGTTTATTATTAGTGGTGATGATTGAGGTATGAAGCAAGCTTGGAAAATGAGTTGGAAGCAAGCTGGGATCCATTTATAAATGTGGTGAATACATTATTCAACTGATGAGGAAGGTGATTGATTTTATTGATTATACGTGCGAACCAATAATGAAATGATTAATAGAGAGGGAGAGACAGAAGTAGTTGTCGTAGTAGTGCTGATGATTGTGATCATATGTCTACTTGAAAAATAATATATATATAATGGTATAGATATAAGGTATTTAACTAGTATTGATGTTGTTGTTGCTTTGAATTGTGAGATGATAAAAAAAATACTTGACTTGAATAGATTTTTTTTCAGTATGTAGAACTGATTGAGTGATAGGTTGGTACTTTATGTTTTGTGCTCTTTTTGTTTTGTGATAAAGAGAGAAGATGTATAGGTTTGTAGGCATTTCCTCATGATGATCATGATGATGATAATAAAAATATATTTTCAACACAAAAAGAAGTACAAACCTTTTGTCTTGCTTTTTTGTGCGCTCTAATCATAAACAATGCTATTATACCATGGTTTTCATAAATATTATTTTGTTGTGCTTCCCATTAATATCTCGTAAAAACTTTTTTTGTGATGTTATGAAAAGTGAAAAATAAATAATATATTTATTATTTATATTGATAATTATAGAGTAGCCGATAGTTTAACAAAGCTGCATTGAAAAACACAGAAGAACAATACAAAAAACAGACAATAATAGGTAGGGTATATAAAAATGGATGAATTGAATGCATTATGAATAATAATAATAATAATAATAATAATAATTGCCAGAATATATATTTTTTATGAACATAGATATAATATGCAACGTCAAAGTAAAATAGTAATAATAAGGAATAAAGTCAAGTAAAACATTTTTTTAATAGATGAGCACATCCAGCAATATATAATACGCTTATTATAATGTTTTTTTAAACAACAAATCAACAAAAGTTATAATGATGTATTATGACTAGAGTGATAAATACGCCGAAATATAAATGTGTTGTTAATTCCATTGTGTTGTTTTATGATGGTTGATGGTCATCTAAAAAAAGATTTTTTTCGAGATGTGCAAGTTAATAAATAAGGCTATGTTACATACTTGAGACGATGTTTATTAGCAAATAGGCACGTCTGTCTGTATTAGTTTCAGTTGTGTAGTCTTGTTGAGCAGCTATTGTAAAATTTAGACCTACAAACCAACATCAAAAATTTATTTATTTTTTAAATTACAAGCAGTATAGAAGAATAGATATAGGTTTCCTTTTCCCATGCAAGAATCATTTCCGGAGTGTGTTCTCTCCCTGCAAGCGTTATATACGTTAGTACCTCCCTTTTCATTTAATTACTTGCATATCTAATAAGACAAGAGTAAAATAAGAGGTGATGATGATGACGTTTTACATCCCTTTTCATTATTTCATTATCAACCAATTTTCACTTTGAACCTTGTAAGCTTCCTTGCTTGCTTTTGATTGTATAAAGCTTATGTTACATACCTACCTACATTTGTTGAAACACTTGATCGTGATGATCATGATGATGATGATAATAATGATCAAGTATAGTAGCAAAACGAGCACATAATCCCTTTTCCCTCTTTTTAATCCCCCATTTTGCGAAAAGATTTACATGCATTCATTGGACAAGCATGTATATTTTGTATATAATATTATGCTTGTGTAAATGTGTGGTCTGGGCTGTTGTGAAAATATGAAAACGCTTTAAAAACTCAAAGATCCACTCATATTTTTTTGTATAAAAACAAGCTCATTTCACATTTCCAACTTGTAGCTTGGCTATTTCCTTAAAAGTGTCTCTTTTGCTCTTGCACAATTTCATTTTCCTCGTTGCAAAATCAACAGAATGTAATTATCCGTTGAATTATATATAAATTGTATATGATTTAGCGTATAGCGTATATGGATGTAAATTTGAATTTTTTGCTAATGGCGGCAGTAGCAGAGTTAAACAGCTTTATAGTTTTTTTGTTAGCAGACAACGACGACAATTTTGATTTTTTATACATTCGACACATTCCCACATGCACACAGTGTATTATCTGGATTTTGATTGAAAAATAAAACATAAATTCCCTGCATTATGTATTCTCATATGTGTACATAGCTACATAATAAGTAATTGCTGTTTCTCTCTCTCTCTCTCTCTCTCTCTCTCTCTCTCTGTTGTGTGTGCATACTTTAAGTTTAAATCCTTCTGTTTTATCCTTCCCCTCAAATCCCTCCCTGCATTTCTCTGATTAATATCCTTACTTTTTGAATTGAATTGCGCTTTTTGGTCTAACCTATTATTACGTTTTTTTCTCTTTCTCTTTCTCTCTCTCTCTGAACCAACAGACATCACAGCACAATCATTTACTTTTTTGTGGTATTTACAACATAATAATAAATATTGTGGTATATTTTCGCTAAAGTATGACGGCAGCAATATACAGCAGTGATGACGATGTTGATGATTACAATGATGATTTTTCTTCTTCTCTTTCTTCTTATCTTCAATGTTCACTCTTTTTCTATTTCTACTTTTAGAAAAAAAGAGCAAAGTGAAAGGAGGAGAGGAGAAGGAAAAAGAGGATTTTTTATGTGTGGATTTTATTAGGAGAAAAAAAAGAGGATCTCATTCGCCATATAAGAATAATATATGCATACATTACATGACACATACATGTCATCATCGTCATGTGTGTTGGGGGGTAATCATGATTAATGCATGTAGCCATAGTCCCCTTTTATCATCATCATCCTCCTAACTACACGACGTTGCACGTAGTAACAACGCTAATGCTAATAGGAAAATAAATAGTAAATATATTCACAAGTGGAAAGTTGTATGGAAATTCCCATATTCGGAGTGATGATGATGATCATCATCTTCTTCTCAGATGATAGGCTCTGCTTCTCTCTCACTTCTTGTCCTCGTGCATTTTTTTATATATATTTTTTTCAAAGAAAATCCCTTATAAGAATTGTACACAAGGTAAAATAAATAAATGCTCATATATACACCTCACCATGTACATACATTAGATGTATATAATACGACATGTAATAAATATTAAAGATTGAGTCATGAGAAATTTTCAATTTTCATCATCACTACCTCCATCCCTCCTCCTCCTCTTCTTCTCCTACTTGTTATTATGATCATCAAAGTAAAGTTGTCATAAAGGAGGGAAAGAAGAAGAAAAGAAATGAATGAAAAGGAATCTTCTTGTTGAGCTGGCTTCTCTCTCTCTCTCTCTCTCTGTACTGTTGCTGCTGCTCATCATCATTCTTATTTCATTTTCACCTTAACACGTTGTTATTTACGGGGTCATGCACGCATATAATATAAATACATGTCGTCGTGTAAGAATATACATCGCCCTTTTACTATCCTCCTAGTCATCATCATCATCATCATCAACAAGAGCATTGGTATTTTTTGTCACTTTTTTCTTCTCTCCCTTGAACAACATGAGCACACAAAAGGTGAAAAGGTGTCGCAATTTTTTTCTTCTTGGATTCTTCTCCTTCTTCTTCCTCCTCCTCTGATCCTGCCTATCTGGCTGGAATGGAATTATGGAACATCATCATCATCATCATGATCCTCATCATAAAAGATTCTAATTCCATTTCGAATTATTTACGTAAATAGAAAAGATGGTGATGGTGATGAGGATGTGTAGGACGGCTTTCTGGCTTTTTTTGTACTTTACTTCCTCCAGGGAAATCTAATCAGGGAATTCCAGTACCATCCTCCTCCTCATCGTATCACGTGGACTTGACTGACTTCTTTTTTTATTTCCTGACGATTTTTATGAATATGATGTGTAGTACACATTGTGTACAGAGAGAGAGAGAGAGAGACTGAGAGGGAGAGAAAAGAAAGAAAATAAATTATGTGATGTGATGATGCATGAATTCAAATGCATGCTTGCCTCACTGACTTGTCTCTGTACTTACTCGTTATTACCTCTTTTTTCCTTTCTATTCCGTTTTTAAAGAATAAGAAGAAATGGAATTACAAAAGTAAAAAAGTAAAAAAGGTACAGGTAAAAAAAGTGTACATAAATAGATACATACATACATTCATGTTGGATAGATCTTAGGTAATAAAAAATATAGAGAGGTGAGAAAATAAAAAAAAAGAATGAAAGGACAGAGCAGAAGAGAGAGAGAATAAAAAAGGGGGTACCTTCTCCTGCTTGGCCCCGAGAATCCTTTTTTTTCTTGTTCCACTATAAATACATATATATACATACATATATAACTTTTTTTCTTATTTATAACTTCTCTCGTTATTTCTTTTCACACCTTTCCATTATTATCATCATTTAAGATTTTTTTTGTTAGAAAGTAGCTATACTATACTGATGGATGAGTTTTCATGAAATAATGGTGAATGATGATAGTAAAATGATGAATTATATGAGCTTGCACCCATTTCATTTTTATTTTTATTTTGATGAAGAGCAAAATGCGCTCATTCAAAGTCATTCTGCCTGAAAACCCCCTTTTTTAATACATAAACCATACTATCTACTTACTAGAAGGCTGAAAGGGGCTAAACTGATACGTACATACCTACCTACGTACATATGTACATGCTGGGCTGCTTTTGAGTTACATCAGCTTTCAATCTATATGATTATGAAACATCTCATTTTCCCAATCATACAAATTTTTTCCCAATCTTTTTAATTCTACTTGTTTATTTATAATTATAAAAAAATATTAATCACGGCGTCTTAACGCAACACACACAAACACACACACCAAACAAACACTTCTTCTTCTTATTATTATTGTGTGTGTGTCTATTCATTTTGTACTTTTTTACATTACTTGTTTTTTATTCTCCGTATTCCCCTTTTTGTATTGAATTTCATTTCCACCTATCCAACTATTTTCTTTGACTTTATATATATTTTTTGTTTGATAATAATGAAGAGATGAGGATGATAATCGTAAAGATCACACGGGGGAAAATGTAAAAGTGATTATGTCATGTCAAGTCAATAGTCTTTTTTCCTTTTTTTTAAATATATAATATATATACCTATATTTATATATAAAAAAGGAGTCTCTCTTTTGAAATGCTTTTGATGATGAGCAGAGTATGGGAATTCTCTAATTTCACCTTGCTCAATCCTTTGAGTTTTGAGCACCAACAACACAACAACGAAATAAAATACAAACTTTTATTTTTGAGAATGGCAAATCTTTAAAAGAATCCCTTTGATCACCTCGATCATTTTGATAATAATAATAATAATAATAATAATAATAATGGTTCTGAGGATGAGGAGGATAAAAAAATATGCTTTACTTACCTGTTGTACATATACTCATTATGTGATCATATATATATAATATATAAGATGTCGTGATACTGAACCCAACAACAACGTGACTTGTTTTTTTTTCATCAATGTGACCTTACTTGATGATTCCATGTTGTTGACGATCATGGGAAATGGTGCAATTTGTTGAGCTTAATGGATGATCATATTATTAATACTATTATTTTCTTTTTTTGTGTGTGCAGTTGGATTTTATTTTCCTTTTATGTTTGCAGATAGAGCAGCGAGTATAAGAAAAAGGGTGAAGAAAGAAGACAAGAAGGATAAAGGGTCCTCCACCTTTGAAAATGATAATGAATTGACTGACTAAATGAAAGAATGGACAAAAAAGGGGGGCTTAAAGCTCAATTCCCTTAGAAAAAGCAAAGTCAAAAAGGCTGCCTTTGACGTTGGAGTAAAAAAACGTGTGTGTGTGAGTTAATAAATCCTTTTTGAAACTTTTTCTTTTTGTAGAAAATAAAAATGATTGCAAAATACAAAAAAAGATTATGTGTAGAAATTTAAAAGACGCATAAAAAAGTCATGTTTTTGATTGTCAATATTTACTATAAATTACACGAAATTATTGTTTATTCGATGCTAAATGATAAATAAATGTAAGGATTTTATACAGAGTATTAACAAGAGTTGCTTGGAATTTTAGTGCGGTACGAAGAATTCATTCTCATTTTTCTTTTGTAAATGAATTTCTGGACTAAAAAATAAATGATAATAATAACATTGTATTAATGATGATAATAAGTATATACATTTCTAAATACTACATATATTATACAGTGAACTACAACTAATTAATTATTTCAAAGGGCCAAAAAA
>JAITYZ010003045.1:0-10435 GCA_027744595.1 Paronellides praefectus | reverse complement strand
CCTCTTCTTTTGGGTGTTTGCATTGTAACTTTGTCAGCAGATGAGAGACATCCACAGACAACTGAACGCAAAAATACAGTGCTCGTAACAAAATAAGAGTAAAGAACACACGTTACTATATTTTTCGTCTACCGGTTCGGTTTTATTCACATAGTTTATTCCTATATCTATAATATAAGTAATATAACAAAGTCCCTTAATAACTGCGTTTATCACTCTGTGGAATACGAATACTATGTACTTCTTACTACTTGTATGAACATGACATGACGAAGAAGATTCCCGTTGTCTGTTTGGGCATAACTGTGCGGTGTGGTACGGTAAACACCTACTCTACACAGGAAACTAGATTTGTTCTGTTGTAGATTCCTCCCAGAACATGTATGCGTGTGTTTATGTGGCAGCATCAGCAGCGAAAGAATGACATTCCTGCTGAAACTTATTTCAGGTATCATCCACTTTTTTTTAAAGAAGGATACAATATGAAATGACGGGTGGTGATGGTGGTGGTGAAGGTTTTCTAGCCAAAAGGAGTGAACATAAAGCCACTTTTACGCAGATATTTATTTAAGTAGTCTCTCTAAAACATTCCATGCACGACACAGCAGCTTGCAAAACCTAAGTTTTATTCGTTAAAGTAAGAAAAGATACCGAAAAAATAATAATAAAATCTTTGCCTGAACAGAAAATTCAGACTTCTGGCAACAAATGTTGTTGCACAGCTTTTTAATGCATATATTTCACATTTTACGTATGTACCAGACCAGAACAAGGAGAGTAAAAATATATTTCACACATAAAAATATTAAATTATCCAACCCTACAATCTTCATCCAAAAAAAAGTTTTTCTTCTTTCAAAGTGCCACTTGAAAGCTTTACTCAGAACCTTAAAAAATGGAAACTATGTAGACGTACAGGTTGTGTGTAGATGCATTCCCTCATTGCCTATCCACAGCTTCGGAAAATCGTCACACATATCTTTTATTTTTTTAAAGCAGCCTAATCGACTTAATCATTTTCTCGTTGCTCTCTGTCTGTTGTCTGTCCGCACTACAACTTCGAAACGCGATTTTTAGGAGGAAGGTGAAACATTTCCGACATTAATAAAAAGTCATTAATAAATTGTCATTAAAACATTTATATCCTGAGGGAAATGATAAGGTTACAAAATTTTAAAGTAGGATAAATAAATAAAATTTGCATGAGTTTCGTCAGTCCTACGGTAATTTAGTACTCTGGCTTGTAAAAGGGTTTGGTAAAGTTACGCCTCACCATCATGAGTATGAGCATCCCCTCTAAACCTTCCTCAATTTTTTCCTTCAAAACATACTGTCAGTTGTCCGCCACAAAATATTAGGCATGAGCTCTCGTTTTCGACTACGTTTCTGTAAATCTGTATTCGTGCCTCAACCAGAGATCTATACAGGATTTTTTGTTCATATTACATTTTGAAGTGATTTGATATACTTTCCTCTGTTTTTTCAAGAGACCTATAAGTATATGTATATTATGTAGTATATTACCTAACCAGTCGCATCCAGTGAGTGTAGGTGGATTTTCAGGTATAAACGTAATAAGACAATGCTACACTGAGCTTTGGAATACGTTGGATATGGAGAATAAAAAATCGCCATTTCGTCGAGCTGGGACAGTTTAGACAGACAGGTTGATGTGAAGCATGGAAGAGGAAAAAATCAGAAAGATATGACCATGGACAAGGAAAGCCATAAAAATAGCTGCAGCAAACTATTTCTATTGGAACGCTGTAAAATACCCATGTGATTTTTTCTTGTCTAAAATAATGTCGCAGTAAAATTCAAGTGCACGCAAACCTAAGTTATCGTCATTTCTGTGTATTTATTCATGGATTTTCAATTTTTTTCAAATGTTTCCCACTTTAACACTGTTACCTCATATATATAAAAACGCGCTGGCACTCTGTGCTTTTTTCTTCTTCGAATTTTGAAGGTGAATTTCATGCCAGCTCATTTTTTCGTCGACTTTTGTCCGGAACCCTTGTCCTTGCAAAAATGGAAATTGAAAGAAAAAAATGCTACTATTTTACAAATTCACTTGAAAAATGATACTATACTGACTGATGCAAATACTTTATGATGTCTGTATAAAAAGTCCCAAGTAAACTTTTGTTTCGTTTTTTTTTCTATTCTTAAAGTTGCTTTTACTTTATGGGGCGAGTTGGACCATGAATCGGATTTTGGAATTGGCTCAAAATAGCTATACTTTTCATTGGATTATTTTTGCTCCAACTAAATAAAATCAATTCCAATGCTTAAAAATTGGATAGTGTGCCAAAAAACATTTTCTTACCAAAACGATCAATGCTTTTTAATTTAAGTAGACAGCTTCTTTCTTTTTACTTTCTTTGAGCTTGCTACTTAGCATGTGGCACACATAACAGCATCCATTTCTGTTTGCCTCTTCTGTATCAAGACTTGGTTCTACTATAACGATGTTTCCTTTTGCTTTTGTCTCACAGACGTTGCCTTCATTAAATTTCCTTTGAGGTTCTGGATTAGTTCTCAGAAGAAGGGGCTATTAGTCAAAAAGGAATTTAAGTAGCTAGCAGTTGTATAATATAAATATATACAGAGAAATTACAAATATAGACTACAGGGGTATACCAATAATACCATATAACTTGATAGCGGCTCTTCTTCTTCATCAGACATTAATGCTATTTTTGTGAAAACTTATTTCCTTTTTAGAACCTTCCTAAAACGTAATGTATTATTTGCTTGTTTCTCCTTTCCTGGATTTTCATAACAAGTTCGTTTGATATATAGCTTGGTATAAGCATAAAAGTGCTAAAAAAGTATAAATGCAGTAGCATTTACCTTTTTTTACCTTCTCCGTCCACACAACAACGGCATTCATTACCATCTTTGTGTATATTTTTAGTAGTATTGTAGTTTTCTTACATTTTGGCACACGAACAAGAAACAACAAGAGCAAAATAAAGCATCCATAAGTACACTTCAAAAGGTAGCAGACTAGACTTTTCTTTTACGGACTGACTGCGTGAAGAGTTGGAGGGAAAGCACCGGCCGTATTTTACCCGCAATATAGTGCTTTGTGGTGAAGAAGGCAAAACATACATATAAAACGGAAGAGTGTAGTCTTTAAGGAAGAACCATAATGCGTACAAGTTTGATAGTTGTTGGTAGTAATATCACCACCACCAGCTTTTGTTACTTCCGAAAAGCCAGTCAGAGTCTCTTAAAAAATAGTGTGTACAAGGTATAATATGTATGTATACAGTATCCAACATCAAATCAACTTATAACAATATTGCATTTTAGTTCTTGTTTTTGTTTTTTTCTTGGAGGAGAATGAGAAGCGTATAGTTATTTTGTTTTTTGTCTTCTCTGCTCAAGTGATACATTCAAAAAATATACCAGCATATTATCTCCATTCCACTTTTTGTCTCAAGTAGAAACTAGAAAACTTACCATTTCCAGCAAACGTCAGCTTGCTACTGCCTTGTTCAAGTTTTCATTCAAAATAATATATGTCTTCCCGTTTTCAACAAAATGACTATTATTTCGAGCACAAAAGTAGAAGAGAGATGTACACCATGTGTGAATAAAGACATGTTGGCTCTCTCTTTCTCTGCCTCCTTCCTTTTTTCTTCAAAATAAAAGGAAAGATGAGAAAAGGCCACCTTAGACTCGATCCCTTTCTCCCAATTTTTGAGCATAAGAAAATATATAATATATGCCATTGAGTGATAACACACTCCTGCTTTGATGTAGAATATAATATGTACCCATATAACTTGATATATACAAAAGTAGATGAGCGAGGCATTCAAAGTGTGGACATCCACAGTAAAATAAGGCAAAAGAGAAAGAAATAGAGAGAGAAAAAAATGAATGCTTGCATGTGGTCCTGAGCGGAATGGCAATGGCAATAATAATGGGAACGACTAAGGAAGATACATGATCCTACTTGATAAAGCTTAAGTCAACGGAAAAGGGTCTCCTTTTGTGCTTGTTCTAATAATGTAAAGAAAGTGATCAAGCAAAACTCCTGAGAAAAGAAAGAGGAAAAAAGGTGAGTCACACACAAGAAGTACTTCACTTTCACATTCTTCTCTTTTATCATCATAGTCATATCATTACATTTCCAGCATAAAAAAGAAAGGTTTTAACATGAAACGTATACATTTTTTTGAAAGAAAAAGTCTTGTATACAGAAAAAAGCCAATGTCATAATAAGAAGTGCACACGGGTAGAAATACAATCTTAAGTACACATACATATTATATTATACATCTTCAGTTTCTTCATCTCTCGTAACTCAACCTTTACAGCCCAAGAAAACTTGAAAGAACAAAGGAGAATATAAAGAAAAATCTCAGAGTTGAATCCGCTCTCCTTTTATCTTTACCTTTAAATTATTAGATTACCTTTTCCCCTTTAAAATCGGCAAGAAAGCAGCTGGCCGGTCGCTTTTTTTATTAATTTTGATTATTTTCTTTATCCAAAAGCCGTGTCCTTAACCTCCTTCACTTTCTCCGTTCTTAAAAAAGTCCATTCTTTTATTTGCTCGTTTTTTTGGGGTACACTTTGCTTGGAAAGTGTTGTAGCCGGAAATGTCTTTGATAAGAAATCCCAACCCACCAATCAAAATTGCTGGAAAAACCTGAAACGGTAAAAAGTTTTTCAGGGTGAAATGTTGGCTGAAAATTGACATGGAACGCTTTTGTGTTATTTAATTTCACTCACTGGGTATAATGGCGGCTTTTAAAGCAATTATAGAATGGTTAGAGTGTGTGGTTGTGGGACTTCATTCATGACATAAATTCAATTGCCTTTGTACGTACGTACGTACGTACATGTACGCAAAAAGCGAAGAAAGACAGATGGATATAGCGTTTTCATAAATTGTCTTGTTGTTTAACTTTAAAAGGAGAAAAAAAGATCATGATATCGAGAAAGAGGTTTTATTTTTTATGGAAAAAAGGAAATTCATGTCAAATCGTAGCACATCGAGTGACAGTGTTAGCAGCATTAGAGTATGTAGATTTTTTAAAAGCAATAATGCGTACAATAATGACAATAATGCTTCCGTATATTAAGTGAACCGTACAGAGACTTTGGCAATATCCATTACCATAAAAGCGGCAGTATAAAAGTATAAAAGAGTCTTTTAAAAAGAGTAAGATAGCAGAGTAGTGAGAGATAAAGTGAGTAGCAGGAAAGGAGCAAGAACAAATAGAAAAAAAAGTAAAAAGGAAAGCGTAAAAAGTGCACTCAAGCATAGCACACACAGTAACAAGTCACAAGTACAGTTCAACTGCAATAAGTATCATTATTATACAAGTGGCAGTAACGGTGTGAGCCTTTTTTTCCTTTTTTGAAAAAAGAGACCAGAAATTTTACACTTTTTAGGGTTGAAAGGTGAAATGTGCACAAAATCATGAGAGTATGTATATAAAAGCATTTTTGTGATAAATGAAATGGAGTATTATGCGAATACACATAGAATAATATATAAACAGATAAGTGGATCATCTCTGGTAACATTAATTATTTCGTTTGATGTACTAAACCCCTTCTTTTTATACATATTTTGATTTTCGTGTAGTTTTTTTAGTACTAAAGCAATATCGTCGTACTAAGGAGCTTATACTTTTTTCCATGTAACTTTGTACCAAGTTCAGTCATCGTTGAAGTTGGAGAATGTAACATTATTTTTTTGCACAGTTTGTTAAAGCTGCGAGCATACTGCATAACTTTTAAAAACAGAAACTTGATACACAAACACAACCAACTTACCAAAGAGCCAAACTTAAAATATGATACTTTTTTACACTTCTTTACTTGATAAAAGCTTTATCTGCTTTTTGTGTGTTTGCATGAAAATTGTCAAAAAGTACGTCGTTATTTCATAGCATAATGGGCTGTCGTATCATAAGAGTAGATTTAGTAACATGTACATCATAAAGTTTACCCTTTTTTTGCGTACCATGCATAAAATACCTAAAACATGATTTCCAGCTTTCATGAACAAGCTTTTGACAACAATGATACACAGGACGGGATCAACCGGATTTAAAAATGCTTTGTTTTGCAAACGCATAAGATAAATGAACAAGTGGGGAGGAAGGGGGTACATTTCCAGGAAGAATATACCTACTTACATAATAATATAATGTATATACACACATGTTTCTTTCTATGTGTCGATCATTTTTATATCGTAATTCCCTACACAAAAGAAACAAGAACGGTTGTAGTATTTTCCGTTTGACTTCTTGAAAACCTTTATGACTATGACAGGAAAATATTTTTTTTTTAAATGACCAAGTTCTTATTTCCCAACAAGCTATTCAAATAAAGTCAGTCATTTATAGTAGTATCGTATGCACACGGAGCCTGCGACGTGTAAACCTAGTGTACCACCTACACACTTTTCCCTTCCTCCTTAACAAGTGCATACATAAACATAAAAATGTATATCCGAATCCGTTCACCCTAAAATTGCTTCTGAATAAGCTTTTTGCTTCTTCCCATATAAGCGAATTCATCCACATCTTATATAATCTCTAATATGCATTATATACTCATATCCATATCATTTTGCAATTACAGCACAAAGAAGCAGTGAGAATATTTGCTTGCGTACGTTGTTGAAAGTAAAAGGCAAAAGTGTAGTAGCAGTTGCAGTTATAAGCTTAGCACAGAGAACAGGGAATAAAAGAAGGGGAGAAGAAAGCAGTGCAAAGTAAAGCTGAAAAGCAGCAGCAGCAGCAGTTATGCTTTGGTGACTATGATGGTTACATACAAAGATTTTCATCAGGGGAGAGAAAAAAAATATGTAGGTACACTACACATTCTACACGATGGTGGTAAAGTAGTAAAAAGACACCAAGAAAATCTAGGTATTCACATACGCATGCACTAGTATATAGGCTGTATATTATGTAGGTACTCTTTCTCCCTTCTACTTTCTATGCATTACATTTTTCACTTTCTTTTTTATCGCTCAGCTGCAGCTTGGGTTTCTGTCTTTACTGCTGTACATTTGTACACTTGTCTGTATAAATACTACAAGGCTGCAGAAAAACTAGGTAAGAGCTCATGCATCAGTCAGTATCAATATCATTTTGTGTTGGTGCCCGGACGTGAAAAGGAAAGGAAGTTTGAGAGTTCGTTATTTCCTCTTTTTCATTGTTTGTGCAACACTATCTCTCTCTCTCTCTCTCTCTCGCTCGCTCTCTCACGACTGTGTGAGATATACCAAGGATAATGTAATATACATTACTATGTGTGTACTTTTTGTGTAGTTACAATAATAATACAATATTCAAGGATTATCATACTTTGAATTTATTGCGTGTAACGAGGACATTGTACAAGTGAAAATCACCGAACTTTATGCAGCTGCATAAAAATATAGAGCAAGTTTTCTCAGTTATTTTTTTGAAATATTTGGATAAACATTGGTTGTACTTTTGTACTTTGATCACAATGATGATTGTGTAATAACAGCTAACTTTTTTATATGTTGTCCACTTTTTTGTACTCTGCAGGTGATTTTCAATAGTGTGCAGTAGCAGAAGTTTGTGTGCATTGTGAATGAAGTATGGTGATACAAAAGAGAGTCTATTGTTATGTGTTTTCACTTTTATAAATGCCTATAATGTCAAGCACGTGCTAGTATTATGTACATAAACTAAGATTACAATCAACAAAACACAACAGTCACTTGATTTAGATAACTATGTGTACTCAGAAGAACTGTCAGTTAATGATATAACAAGCAAGAAAAATGTTCGGTTACGCGGAAGAAGCGTCGTCGCAGCACAATGTGCTCAACTCTGACTTTGACGAGATGGGTGATTCAAAGAAAATTAAGAAATGTAATTCATTTTTACTTGGTGAAAGTATTACCACCCGCACAAATTCCAAATGTCAAGATGAATTTATCTTGGAATCTGCTGCGTCGTTGTATCCTGCAAACATAATAGCATCGTCATCGATCGGTGACAATACCACAGCCAATATTAATTTGTCTACAGTAATAAAAAGAAGTGACAATCATGATAAGTCGGTATTTGGTAGCGTGTGCGATAAAACGCCAAATTGTCGTCGCAATAAGCGTCGTGGAATGGATAATATGATGAGACAGTGTTTNGACAGTGTTTCGTAACATTATTGGTAGTGTTTTTTGTAACGGACGGTGGATTTGAAGTAGGCTGCTGTCAGCAATCCCTTGACAATTCAAATAATGAAGTAAACAGTGACACTTTTCATAATTCGCTGCACACTGAAGATGGAGGAGGTGTTCGAAGTGGTGGTGTGGATGGACTCTCAAGTACAGATAATAGTAATGTAAATATACTTTCTACTGGTAATAGTGAAACCGATAATATTAATGGAGGTGAAATTAGTGGCTCTACACCTTTCGGCAGTGGAACATTAACGGCTGCTAATCGTAATGAGAAGCAACCCGGACTACTATGCCCGGACATTTATCCCGTAAGTTTTTATAATATATTTTAATTACACAATGTGGTGGAGTTTAATTGTATTGTCATTCACGCAAATCATTAAATTTCATACTCATATGAAATAAAACAGTCACTTGAATTCATAACGCTTTATAATTTTGGAGATAGAAAACTTGGTCACATGCTACAAGCTTTTATTGTTATATTTTTTAAATTGATATTATTGATTAATTGATTGATTTACAGGTGGAAAGCTTTCCTCCAAAAGCTCCAATCATTCCAGACTTTTTTACAGTTGCAGTCGAGACTATTTATTTAAAGGTAAGCTTGCGTACTATTGTGCCTTTTATACACATTTGCTATTACCCTGGGATTAAATTTGTCCGGAATTGTGCATATTTTTATTGGTAATGACATAATAGTCAATCGGCATGTCAAGTATGGGTTTTATATAAGGACATATTTTATGTGAGAACTTACGTCCACAAAAGCCATTTATTAAGCATTCACAGAAGACCGAATAAGGTTGATATACCATATCGCTTGATGTGTCTGTTTAACCATATGTAACACTATCTTACTTACGTCCACAAAAGCCATTTATTAAGCATTCACAGAAGACCGAATAAGGTTGATATACCATATCGCTTGATGTGTCTGTTTAACCATATGTAACACTCTCAGAAAGCGTTTAAGAAGAAGATGAAAATAGGAGAAATGCCAAATTTTGTACTCTGATTTTTGCTTAATTTTCTTCCACCATTCATCTCCCAATTCGACTCGGGTGGGAAGAAACAAAATGCGAATGCTTATTTATAGAGTTCATGCATGATATTTGATATTTTGGAATAGACAGGAAATGCATTAGGTACTTGCACATATTGCATAATATATACAGACTAAAATATCATTCTTGCAGTTCCTGTTCTCATAAAAATGAGGAACCATAAAATAGAACGAAATATACATGGGACCCACTATTATCCGATTTGTATTGTGATTTATGTTTCGTTCACATAAATCAGGCAAAATTACATATAAATCTTCGAAATAACATATTTTATTGCTTTTTATTATAGCCTTCAATCTTGCTATCGACATTTTTGTCCTATAGTACATTACACATTTAGTCAACATTTCCTAATTTCCCATGAACGGGTTTTGTCGTAAACAATAGATTTAGAAGACAGAACTGCCACCTGCGCCTCCATTACATTACAGATTTAAAGGATATAAACATAAATACATACATACATTACATTAGGCTGATGTGCTTCTAATAATGTACTGCGATTGTCTAATATTTTTCAATGTCTCGACATTTATACTTTCAAGTATGATTGCATGCCATTTCGAATATATTTACTTTCTTAATTCTACTCGTCGTATATCAGGTAGATGTAGAGTTTTGCTCGATTCATTTGACGAGAAAGAATTCAATTTACAACACCATTTTGAAAATGAAAATAAATTAGGCCACTCTTTATATATATATAAATTAATACTATCACGAGACCTCGTCTCGTAATCATTCATTTACTACATTTATTCAACTCACTGCAAGTGGAATCTTGGAATTGGACCTTTGCCCTATTTTAAGTATAATATCTGTAAAGTGGTGTTGTATTCCGTGGCGTCTTTAGTTAGATCACATGCATGTTTAAGTATTTTTACAAATGAAAATGATACCACATTAGGCTTGGCCATGTGAATCTCTGCCTCTTTATGTTCCATGAAATACTATAATACTGTTTATAAACAAATTAATCATCAATAAGTTAATACGGACTTAAAGCATTACGTAGTACAAAACATAACAAAGGAACAATTCGTAAAAACAACTTTTATTTTTTTGCAATGCAGGAACAGAAGCGTCAAGTTTGGAATTTACATGTGGATCGGGCCGAGAAAATCGTTGTACACAAGATCGATATGCCAAACACTGGGAAGCGTTA
>JAITYZ010003044.1:0-18603 GCA_027744595.1 Paronellides praefectus | reverse complement strand
GGCGCAAGTAGAGGGAGCGCAAGGGGGAGAATTAAAGGAAAGAGAATAGGGAAAATAGCAGGGAATAGAATCTGAAAACAAAAAATGAAGACTCTTTACAAATGTATAAAACCCAAAAAGTTTTTTAAATGATCTTTTTTTTAACAATGAAATGTAAATACCGAAGCGAGCCCTTTAAGACCCTTCAGGCCCAATAGGCCCACCAAACCAGCTAGTCCTCCTAGTCCAGCACCGCTGCCCCCATCATCTCCAGTCGTGTCATAGTCAAAACCTGGATGACACATATTTACACAAATTGAATTCATCAAGAACATAAATTAATATAGGTATTATTAATATAAATTAATAATCTTACCCGAATCCTGTTTGGGAACACATCTCATGTTCCCATTTCCCATATAAGTACACCTCCGATTTCCCGGAACGCCATATGCATTTCCTCTGGATGTGTCTTGCATAGGATAAGTCTCGTAATAATAAACATGCTGCGGATTAGTAGTGGCAGCCGCAGCAGCAGCTCCATGAACAACCGGTTGTTGAGCTGTTCCTTGGCTCAACATGGAATCTTGAGGCTGATGATAACCATCCCCCACAACAGGACTATTGTTAACATCCCCTCCAACAACGGACGAACCCTTCACAGTCAAATCTGGAAACTGGTAACTTGATGGGGTGGACGAATAGTAATCTTTGTATTGGGAATATTGGCTACCACTTTGAAATGAATTTTCCACTTTTGCACTAACCAATGAAAATAATACAAATGTACAAATATTCAGGAGTGATATGACTCCCCCTAACTTTGGTTTCAACATTTTTATTTTTATTAATTAATTTTCACGGGAAACTAACTCATTGGCACCGTAATGAAATGGTCAAGTCGATTGTAAGAAGGCATTTGAATTAGCGTTGGTAAAATTCATAGGGATTTATACCTTTGAAAATTGTTCCGGCTCGACCAATCTCTCCTACATTAAAATTAAAATTATCAACTAGGTGAGGGGGTCAAGAGTGGTAGTTGTATGGTATGATAACAAAAATTCATATTTTTTTATCTTTTCTCTTGTGTATATGGATGTATGAGTATTTCGAAACCTTAAAAATTTTATTGGGGAAAGGAATTTTTAGGATCGGTTTTGAAGTGCCTGTCGTCTTGAGAGGATACTCTTCTTGGTAATTACCAGTCTAAAAGGGTTTTGATTCATCAAGTGCTTCATCGAGTTCCTTAAATATTGCTCTGTGTGTCCTGTTTTTCGTACAGGTTGATTCAGTACAGGAGCTCTAAACAGTCGCTGCTTACATTTTTACAAGCCGTGTGTTGATATGAGCTACTTTTGATTCTTGTAAGTTCCACAACACGTGCAAATAATATCAAAAGGCACATTTTTCTTTCATTGTTGAAGAATAAGTATTTATTGTGAATAAAGTGGTTGTATAAAAAAAGTGAGGCTTTCTAACATCCAAGTATCCCTCTTTTCATGCAAGTAAGCGATGCGCCTACATTTACCAGGGTTGTGTTGACTTTGAACTTGACAACATCATTGTTTTGATAGTGAATTGCAAAAAAAATCACTCAAACACGGACATGGACCACCGAAATACAAGGAGACGCTTCAATGCTTCTGACAAATTATTTGTTTCGAGAAGGTACACACATTAAAAGACTGAAAAATGAAATGAAAGTGATGTACCAGTTACATGAAATACGAAACAGTCAAAGCTAACAAAACATGCTCGCATCTTTGTTATCTTTTCTGGGGTTCAGTAAGCCTAATTTAGTAAGCCTTTAGTTTATCTAATTTAGCTTGAGCAAAGATAATATTTATGGAACGACATTTCTTCTGTGAGGTTGTGTAAATAAAAATTAGAAAACAAAAATTCCTTAATAATACCATACGAGCGGAAATCCCTTTGGAATGTTGATGTGTTTGTACTTTTCGTCTACCGTCTGTCTTTCACATCCTTTTAAAGGATTTCTTTAATAGCCATATTCGAAACGCTTCCATTAACTGCTGATGTGCAGTTTCAAGTTTCAATACAACAAAATTTAATTACCTGTCCTTTGAAACTTCTCAAATTAGGTACATGTTACTTACCATTTTTTTTCGTATGAGAATAAGTGCAATAGATATTCTACTTGATTTTGAAACTTTTTTTCTATCTATCTGAAAATGTGTATGAAATTTAAAATTGAAAATGTTGTATGAAGTTGTAGTGCGAAAATTTATAACAACGGTGGTAATTATGAATTAAATATGCCACATACCAACTGACCTAGGTAGGCATATTTATTTTCAAAAATTCATTTTTGAACTTTAATATTAACACTTCTTTTCTTACTTAATCTAATATGTATGTAAACATTTTCACAAAACTTTCACTGATTAATTTTTTTTATAAATTAGCTAGCCATTTGAAGAGAGATCTCGTTTCCGTGTTAAGATTAGATGATTAAGTCTGCACCTACGATAAGTCTTCATCATCAAAAATGTCGCCAAAATCTAAAAAGAAATTAAAAATTAGTATTATTAGTTCGTGTTCTGAATGTGAAACCATTGCAGCGTGTTCAACTTGTACTGACCTGACGTTTTAATTTTATTATATAAAGAAGCACTTACCGTTGTAAAAATCTGCGTGTATTCCTTCACGGTTCGTGTCTACGATTATCCCGGCTCCTGCCTATAAAATAAATCAACCCAGCAATAATATTATTGCATAAACAACGTAGCATATTACAGAAATTCAAAAGTTACATACAACATAATGATTATATTATGTATTATAATCTATTAAATCTAAATGGTTTTCTATTAAATATTTTGTTCGACAGCCTTTCAACAATTAACAGATTATTTTAGAGTAGCAATTAATTAAAGTTTTATTTTAGCTTACATCTTCGTCCATGTAGGTTCCAACACCCTCAGGGAACATTTCGTCCACAACGGTGGTAGGCTTCATGTTAACTTGTTAGCAGTTGACACTTAAAATACAGTCCCCAAAATAACCTGCGTACGTATAATCAAAACACAAATATTAAATACAATAAAATGTAAAATGTATTTTGATAAGTTAAAAACTTCTCAACAACTTTAAAAAACGGGTCAACTAAAATCTATAATTTTAAAAGCACATTGAACATTCAACCTACAGAATAAGCCATAAGTACAACTAAAAAACTTGAAATAACTGATTGTGTTTAAGTGCTTATTAATTTAGTTTGCACAAATAATCATTAATTACTGATTTACCTTCTTAAAAAATCAAAATTGATTAGTTTACACAGAGCTTTCTGGTTGCGAGTTGCGAAACAAGTCCAAGAGCTACACAAAAACAAAAGCTGAACAGATGACTTCACCACGTCCCATTCAATTCACTTGAATGCATGTATGTTTGTCAGCCAGGCAGGATAACTTGAAAATACAAAGACAAAGATAAATGCTGCTCTTAGAATGCATCTGAGTGGGAGACGCCCTTGGCGATCTGTATTAAATTGATGAAGATGAATATTTTTTTGGATGTGAAATTAAATGCTGAACAAGAAAGTTTTCTTTCTTTATTGCAACTTTCAATGTTTTTATTATGCAAACTCCACAAGCCGTTGGTTATCGATAAAATGTGTAGGGTTAAACTTACATTTTATTCAATTTCGAAAATGTGAAGCAACCTTTCTTTAGTAAAGCCATTTGTTTTTCATAAATTATAACTAGGTATATACGTTAATAAAATTTGTAGAAGGATCTACTAAACATATGTAATTTTCATGTTTGGATGTATAGTTTAAAACCCTGAGTTTTGTAGGTACAATTATCTTAATAAAATATTATTATTATTGTACACTCGCTGGTGTACTATCGATTGCGGTAAAGTAAAAGTAAAATAATAATTTTTCACTAGAAATCTTTTATTTTGACGAGCTGTCTTTATTTTATTTTTTTTAGCAATTTGTAATTTAATACTTTTTCTTTACTCAACGTAAATACCCGAATTTCTCAAATTTTTCCAGTTTTCTCGTTACAAATATTTTTTAAGCAATTATTATTATTATTAATTATGTGTGTTTGTGCGTGTTTTGCATGAATTTGTAATTTTGAATCATATGTAAGTGGAACACATGTCAATTTATACATTATTCCAATAAAATCACATCAAATCTCCTTTTCCATTCGCAGCAAAGTGTAGTAATTAAGCTGTGTGCTTTAATAACTAAATAAGTTTATCAGTGGACTATATAAATTGGCTTAATTTTTATATATATGAACACCATCCAATTTGAAGCATTTTGCGGATAATTCAACAATATATTCCATTTGTGGAAATGGAGTATATTTTTTATAATTCATTTTCTTATTTACTAGGTATTTATTTTAATTTTGGCGCGGTATCATCAAAACATGCACAGGTAAGTACACATACATATTAATTGCAATTAAATATATAAACTCACAAAATTATATTATAAATCCTTCTTCATTTCATATATTATGTCAATATACAATCATTCAGTTACTTTAACGGAAGTATCCATTTCACATAATTATATTGCCATTTCTCTACTTTAATTCATTATGTTATCAAGTGATGCCCTAAATGTAAACATGTATTTGATTATACCATCATCACGTGACGTAGTTTATACCTGAGACTTTCACCAATCATTAATCAGACTTCAGTAATGCTACTACAACTACCCCAACCATTCTCATCATCCGCATCTTCTCCATTATCACTTTTACTATAATGAACTAGTCGACTGGGTGCCTTTTTTGTAGTTGTAGCAAAGCGACTTGCTCCTCGTCCTCCAGTTTTGTACGGCGATTCTAGCAAAACTACGTAGTAATTGATGCCATCACTGGCAACATTGATTGGGCGGCTATACTCGTCACTATTCGTGAACTGTTTACTTTTACTACCCTTGCGTCGTTTTTTAATGAAATCTGCTATCATAGTTGGATGGGTCAAGTGGTCGGATTCGTCATCCTGCTGCTGCTGGAGGGTAGGGCTGGACTGTGCTCGAACCAGTGGGTTTTGAAAGTTGACGACGAGTTTGTGAATAGCAACAAAGTACGCTACAATTACACACAACATCACAAATAATTTAAGGGTCTTCCCTTCCAAGTCATGTACTCCAGTGTGATGAGTACGGTCCACGATCCAAAGGAATGCGGTGACTGCAATTAAACCGGAAATGAGCAGAAATACTAAAAGCCTTCCTGGCCATCTTAGCAGCCGCACCGATCTCTGTACAAAAGTATTTAAGAAGTAATTAAAATGTTGCCTTATAAAATAATAATTTTTTGGGTTAATTTGACCAAAAGAAATTATCCGTTTACCCTTTGGATTCCCGCAAAGACCATGCATCCTAGTAAGGTCATCAGCCAAAAGTAGAAAGATGCAAGCAAGAGTAAATATGATGGTGGCTAAATCATAAGAAATTATCCATTTACCCTTTGGATTCCCGCAAAGACCATGCATCCTAGTAAGGTCATCAGCCAAAAGTAGAAAGATGCAAGCAAGAGTAAATATGATGGTGGCTAAATCAAAAGTCAACAAATTATACCTATTTTACTTTCCCTTTTTTCATCACAGAAAAGTAATGATTTGTGTAATATTTTACTTTCAAGTTTTCTCACGTACCCCTTGAGCATTCGAGGAAATTGAGTCTAGAAACACAACCAAATACTGCACGGACAAAAGAGCAACTAGAGCCTATGCACAAAAATCATATGACAAAAAAAATAGTAAATGGCAATAATAATTAATTATGCACATTAAATTTTACACAGGTTTCCATTATCTTCATTTGTTTGTGACTTACGGTAATAAAGAACGTTAAGAAGCACACACAGTCAGCCACATCATAACATCCACACATACGGCACACAAAATATTATGTTTAATGGCTGTTTTCCACACACAACGACGTAAAACAAAAGGGAAACAAAACACTATATACAACTTGTTATCACAAGATCTCTAACTGCACAGCATTCACAGTGAAGAGATCCTTTGGCAGATTATACTGTGATTTGTTGTATGGGTTTTACAATGGTTTGCACTTTTCACCTCTTCCATTTTCCTCAATACGCAATCACACTGTGTGATTCACACACGTTTCCTCATCCATGAAAGGGAAATGTCGACACCTTCAATCATTATTATTATATATTATTATTATCGGGGTGAGTATGTGGCTACATACACAAAGTAATAAACAATCTTCCTTTTACCTACAAAATAAAATAATAAAAAATAGGTGCTACAATAATAATAGTAACAATCACCACCAGCACCAGTACCACATGTGTGTGTGTGTGTCTGCGGATGTGTGCTTCCGCTTACGGCTCTCGAGATGCACTATAATACTGTAGTAGCAGATTCTTCCTCGAACTCCTCACAAAAAAGGGAGAAACGTGCTTTGAAGAGATAAAACAGAAGAGCAGAAGACGAGGAGAGTAAACTGAATGAAAACCCAAAGAGAAACTAAAAGCATCCAACCGAAAAATAATGTAATAAGTGGGGACGAGCCAAAAAGGAAAGTCAAAGAACTTTCTCTTCTAAAGAAGAACTGTGTGTGTTATAAAAGCTTAGCCTGGTTTTGGTTGGTAATGTGTGTGAATGTGTTTTGTGTGTAAACTCAAGTCGTACTCCAGCTTTCTCCAGCTAAACATTTCCCAACTTCCCTTCCATATCCATACCAAACATATATATAGGTATACATACAACCCGCAGCTAGAAGAGCGAGAGTCCAGCGGAAAGAGCAAGGAGGAAATGGAAAGAAGCGAATACCAACTCAGCACACACAATTTCTACAGCTTGAAATGTTCCTCTTTTCTTTTCCTCTTCTCTCTCAACTTTCTCCTTGTGTGAATCCCATGTTCATGATGACGACTACATCTTCACTCTTACACACAAGTTGGGTTTGCGTTTTTCGTTTGCATGGCTGGGTCTTAGTGTCAATCCAGAGAAGAAGCAAAACTGAAACTAAACTACTCTTCTAGCCCTTTCTACTTCTTTTTGAACGCAGAAAAACGGGCAATAAGTATGCATTATATAAGAGCGTATGCAATAATATATATACAATCAAATAGATTTTTTAGCAGAAAAGCTATATATGATCGTAGTAGGTTTGGTAGTACGACGGTGGTAGTATGTCGTTGTTCCTTTTTCTGTTGGTTCCGTTTTCCTGAGATTTGTTATGGGACAAAAAAAAATAAGTGGCTGATGTTGGCTTGGGGCTATGTTAATGTGTACATTTTTCTGGTATGGTTTTTAATGGAAAAAGAGCAGCAGTCGTAGTGGAACAATATATAGAATTGCTTGTTTTTTATATATTATATTTTTTGTATGTAATAATAACAGTCAAAGTTATTGTGTAACTAAAAGTAAGTTATGTTATGGAGGCAGTAATACTAATTCATTCATTCAAAGAAAGAGAGAGAGAGAAATGGAATGGAACAGAAAGCATGTGGAAAAAAAGGAGAGTATGCTTTTTTGTATATTATTATTAAACTGAGTAGAAAATAAGTAGAATGTTTTGGAATGTTTTGTTGGTCTTGCGACTTGGTGTGGTCGTCGTCCTTTTTGGATTTGTGTAGTTTTTTTCTCTCTCTCTCTCTCTGTAGCCCTATATATTTGTCAAATGTATAATTGTATTTTTTAAAGACTTTATAATGTAGTAAGTTTCAATATTATTATTTCATTTCATGACTGGGTTTATTTTACGTGAAGCTATATACCTACGCATAAACCGGAAGTGAAGTTTTCTCCCTCATTTTCATTTAAAATATGCAGCAGGTTAAAAGTTTCACTGACACTTAATTTACTACCTTTCTCGCCTTTGTCTTATGGAATTATTTTTAGCAGGCTTTTATCTATTTTACTAGCTTTCAAGTTGAAACATGAAAAGAGCAAATTGTTATTCCTTTTTAGACGTTTGTGAACGCTTTCTATTTACATTTTTTCTCCCCTACTTTCTTTTTTTATTTTTAAGCCTCCAAGTCACGTGGTTCTGTTGCGCGTGTGAACTAAAAGCAGCGACTTTTTCCCATTTTAAGAAATGATTTATAACTAACGGAACTCCAGGAGCGAAAGGAAGTGGGAGAAAAGCGTGCTCCTTTTTCTTCATTTTAGAAAACAAAATAAGTCAAGTCGCAGAAAAGAAACTGGAGAAATATAAATCATTTATACTGTCTTTCATGCTCCTATTTTAACACATAACTTGTTTTTGTAGTATTGAATGGAGGAAAAGTCAAAAGTTAGGCGCGTTAAAACAAATCAACCAAACAGGATTACTCTCCATATTTCTTTCTCTTTTTTTTAAAAAAAAAAGAGGGAACGAGAGCAGACCCAAAACAGCATGGACTGAGCAGAGAGATGTCTACCTATTTTTTTTATCGTGTCTTTCCTGTTCTTCTCACAGTTTGCATCTGTGTGTCAACAAGACTAGCTGTTTTTGTAGAGAGTTTTTTCCTCCAACAGGGGAGATACACAGGATACATAAATTCATGAGAGAAGATTTGAGGATGGAATAGGATGAGACGCATATATACCCATGCCTCTTGTTACACACACGGCTCGTCAGTATAATTTACATGATGATATGTTATAGCGAGTATATTTATTAGGACGACACCGACATGACACGTTACCACTGTTTCACATCACGTCTTCGTCTTGCAAACAAAAACAGATCTCCTTTTGATTGCAGAATGATACGGGGTATAAAAAAATTGTGGGGGTTTTCTGGGGTGTCAGTCTGTGTCCATGTTGGTCTGTTTTGCATCTCAACTATGTATGTATGTTCCTGCATATCCCATACTATATTATATGTATAAATTGATCTCGTACTGACTTCAACTATATTAATAAGAAATGGAGTCAGAGAATAGAGAAAGAAAATGTGTCTGTGATAAAGAAGCAACATGAAAGACTAGGAAAGAGAGTGAAAGATGTTTTGCATCTTTATCAGCAAAAAAGCAGGAGTCCAACAGTCGACAAGAGAAAAAAAACGGCACTTGTATATTTTTTCTGTAGAAATATTACACACAAAATGATATGGCTTAAGTTTTTAGCCAGACGGAACAGCAGCGGCGACGATGATGATGATGATAACGATAATGCTAGAAATGGCAGTAAAAACACCACCGTTTACACAATACAAATATATATATATATTGTATATCTATATAATATTATTATATGTATAGTTAATCTTTGAGGAAGTTTGAAAAAAATATCTTGTAGATTTAAGGATAAATTCCAAATGACAAGAGGAAAAGTGTTTTTAGTCTCCTTTCCCGTTTTTCATAGAGAAATAAAATTGTTAACGGTTCCTTCTCGCCAAAGCCCTTCTCTTGCTTCATATTCCTTTTTCCTTGCTAATGTTGCTGCTGTGTTCTGCGTGTGTTATTTCTCTGCACAAAGATCCCCTTAAAAATCTTGCATAAAATATTTTGTTTGTACAATGTACATAGTACCTACACGTTTTGTTACATGTATCGTATCATCTATGTGTGTGTGCAAGTCTCTTCCATCCCAGGATTTACTTGGGCTTATGTGATGCATAAAGTTGTGTAGTGAATATAAATTTTTATACATATTTTATATTATTATTTTTTGGTAGGTAAATATCCTAGAATACCTTTTGGGAGTATTATCAAACAAAGTAATGTGGAGCAACGAGTGTGTGTGTGGAAAAAAGCTGTTTTAAAATGTGTGTGCGCGCACCATTTAAGGGAGATGAACCCCTTTTACTCACTTGGATTGTTTCGCATTTTTTCTTACCCAACTTTTGCTTCTTCCCCACATTCTACTTTTTGTTGTTATACTGCTGCCAACATCCTACAAAATCCTACCTACAGGAAATTTTTCTTATAGATCATTTAAGAGAAAATAGATATTTATTCAGAGATAGATACAAAGTGTCCGTCTGGAAATCGGAAAATCGGATGGGAGGAAAGGGGCAACGGGAATTCATCACAAGTGTAGAAAGAGGAGTGTAGCAGTGATTGTGATAAAAATTGATATTGTACCTATCTTTTTTTTACCTTTTCAGTCTAGCATTAAAGCACGCGGAACGGAACATCACATGACATTTAGACGTGGACCACGCTTGGTTGCAAAGCTGAGCTTTCTTGCATTTTCTAGGAGAACACAGCATCCCTCCCATATACAGCATCTTCTCTTCTTCAGCGAGAAAAACTAAAGTGGAATGATAATGTTATGGATTATAAGGAGATTTCTTTTATGTGCATACAGTTTTTTCCCTGTGATCTCTTCTCAGATTCGGATAGATCTAGGCTTACTACATTTTTTCCCAACATTTTTCTTGCCTATCTTTCTCCTCATCTTCTTTTATAGTCTCAGTGCAAAAGTTTATTTTTCATATAAATAGGTATATATAAAACGGATATGATATGCACTTTCACTCATACACTATTTTATTATGAGAAGTATCTTCCTCTATACTACAGCCATGCTATATACTTAACATATTATAGTATGCTTCTTGGCTGAATTGTGAACTAACTAATGATAACGCTAAAGCTCAGGCTTTCTCTTTCGCTCTCTCCTTCTAAAAGTAGGATTTTTTATTCGTGTTGTTAGCCTCCGAAATCTTATGCTAGCTTAACTAGCCCGAGGAAATTTCTCTCTCTCTGACAGTCAGGATTTCTCCTTTCCCCTCCTTTGGGATATGGGACTCTGTTGAGCAGCTTTCCAAGTCAAACATCCGAATTTACTTTTTTTCTTCTTTCTCCGTGTGTCCTTGTAAATAACAAAAGTATCAGTATTTATTTTATTTGAGTTTAGTTTGTATTGTTTTCAAACTACAAATAAAATAAAAGAGAGAAAATTACAAGCTATTTTATTGGTTTTTGGTCATCAGTATTCTGCCATCATTCAAAATTCGACGTTTTTTTTACTTCAAATACAAACTTTACATTTTATTGAAATTTTGGTTGATCGAAGAAAAACGTTTTCGGCTGATGGTGAAAGGATAAAATGGACTATTTTTGTTTAAATAGGTACTGTGGATGAGTACGACGTGTAGAATAGTAATCCAACTTTTTCGTATTGCTTTTATTGTTAGCATTTATGGGCGATAAATGTGACAAAAGTTTAAATAAAACAAAATTTAATGGACTTGCAAAGTTGGAGTGTGTGTCGCAGTCGGAGTAAACAGGTTTATTTTTTTTCAAGTTTCCAAAAAGTCTCCGAGTCAGTAAATTTAAGCACTTTTTTGAAAGCTGTTATTTAGGATAAAGTATAATATAGACATATTAAGATGACACACCCATCCCTTCAGTTTGTACTTAAAAAGTACCTATATTTGCCTTTTATATATTTGCTGTGCTACATGACGTTGGAATGGGATGTAGGTTTTTTTTCTATGACTTTTTTCCCTTTGATCTGAATTTTCCGGAAAGCGAAATTGACTGACATTATTTTTTTTGCGAGCTGACTGCCGCTCTCTAGCTCGAAACTGATTCAGCTTCTTTTTTCTTTTGTTCATTTTCCCTGCATTCACACAATACGTTATATTTATATACAATACATAATAAATGTACAGAGCGCTTTCTTTCACAAGGTTTCTCTTCTTTGGGGTCTCTCAGTTCAGTGGAAGTTGAGTTTGACTTCATTTTCCTCTTCCTTTAACAACGTCGCACATTTTTGTATAGTACATCTGTCTGGAATTGAATGGAATGAGTTTTCCATTGTCATATTATTAGGTATACACAATACACACATACCATGATCTCAAGTTATTGTGTCACGTATGCACTTATATTCAAAAGTATAGCTAAAATAATCCTCATTCTTTGTGCCAATAAAAGGTAAAGGTTTATTCAATATTTATGATTCCAAGTAGCATACAAGACAGAAAATGTGTACACAAAAAAAATGTTTTCTCTTCATTCTCCTGGAGAGCTTCTCCGTGTCTTGTTGCCAGTTTGTGATTGTGAAGTAACTTGTATATATGCAACCCTTACGTTGTGCTGCAGAGAAAACCAGTAGAAAATGACGATTGAGATTATTATTTGCCTTTCAGATTTCGCTTTACCTATGGATTATACTTATGTACATATACGTATGTATATGGAACATCTATTTGTACGCCAAATATTTTGATTTGATTTTGCCTTTTCTTTATGTACGCATATTAAAAACTTGAAATACTTCTATAATAATTATTATTGACCAAATTATATTTAAATTTTAACCTCATTAATTTTTGTTTTGTTTTTTAATACGGTTGAACATGCACAAAATTTATAATATTAATATTTTGGATCAATGTTTTAAAAAAAATATTCGTGAAATTTAGATTGTCAAGTCAAAAGAGATTTGAGTATCATCCTGGTCTTTACCAGTGCTCTAGAAAATGAATACAGACTCTCAAATTGAGAGGCTCAATATTATGAAATACATCAAAAATAGAAGGGGAGATCAATAAAGACCAGACGCTCCTCTGTTTTGTTATTGTAAGAATATAAAAAAATAACAGGGAAATACAGTTTTTTTCTCAAAATCCTCTTTCCATCTTCCCATGATCCATTCCTCACATAAAAAACTTACTTGTTGGGGCTTTTCCTATGAAAGTACAGCACACCCACAAAAGTCATAAGTCAATAATGCAATGTATGTACTTTTCCCAAAAAGGTGACTCTGTCAAGATTATTGCAATACTTTTACTTGTTTTCACAGAAACTCATGTTTCTGTATTTATTGAATCACATTTTGTAAAACTTTTGTATTATATATCCGCAAATATCCCTTCCTGTCCCTCCTCATCTTCCAAAAAAAAAAGAACTTAAAAACTTTTCCCATCATTAGGGAATATATATGAGATCATATACAGTAATCGCAAAGACCAGACCAACGATACGGTAAATCCCAACATATTTTTATGTCAGACCAAACCAACTAGGTACAATATGTATTTAGATGAGTATATAGTGACACCGTTTGTTTTTGTGTTTGAAAGGAGAAAAGTGAGTTGCCCTTTTTAACATTCTGTTTATGTTCTTGTAGTGTTAATAAAAAGGTTTTCATTGTTCCTACTCCCACGTAAAACTTTCTACCTACCTTACTACCACTACTACAACTGCTCTGTATAGTTTATCATCAGCATCATCTTTATTATGATCCTTGTGATCATGATCACCATTCCTCGTCTTTGTCGCCAGTTTTAGGGATTATTGCACCCGTGGGGGCTTCACTCTGTTTAGTTCTATCATCCCCACACACTTTCCATTTTCTTTTATAAATACAAAAAAACAACATGAAAATGATGATCGTTTTACTCCTCGACTGTATTTTTCTGCATATAGTAGAGTCACAGTCAACAGTCGCAGTGTGTTTGTGTTGGTGTCATAAACTTTTTGACACCTACTTTGTACCCTGCTCATCACCACATTTTATAATATCTAGTTATATATAGCTTTATCAGGGGGATTTCATACATGCCTATACCTACTTACCAATTTTCACGATCACTTAAAAAAACTGTTGAGAGCAAGGACAGCACGAGTACCAGCTCTACACTTTTTTTATCTATGTGCTATTTCCAGATGCTACACTACATCATCTTGGCAAGTGAACAAAACAGTGCAGGATATTTTTGGCAAAACGTAAAATTAAAGGTAAAACATGTGCTATTTGGCTCATTACACTGATTTGATTTGATTTTACGATTCCAAATAAGAGCTACCCAAAAGCTTCCGTCATTGTTTATTAATAATTGCTACTCGTTAATCTGGCCGTTTTCCGTAAAAATTAATCACTATTTCCCATTCTCATTTCCATTCAATATGTGTTTTTTTGCATGGAGAATGAAATGCTGAAATTTGGATCATGTTTCTTACGAAATCATTTTTATTATCTGGTCTGATGTTGCATAAATCCATCAACATCATTGTCACCCTTTCACATTGCCAACTGAACTGCATCACACTGCGTAAAGTCTCATTGGCTGTTTTCCTGTCTCGTGCTGCGTTTGTGATGATGATTTTTGTCACCAAATAAAAAACAAAAAGGGGTAAATGAGAACGCGACGGAAGAATAATTGGAATATTACGTAATCTAACAATTTATTATTGCACAATACAAAAAAAACAGTGGCAGGGATGAAGGCGAAAGGTTGTCCGTTTTTTTGTGTCCTGAAATAGAAAATAGGAAGCCGCAATGCAGCATGTGTGTAGCATCTTGATTTATGATGATAAGACGCTACACTGCTGCTTTTCTCTCCTTGATGCTGCGTCATGCTGCCTTTTTGTTATCACATCACGATCATATCATATCATTTGCAATTAAGAAAATTGGCATAATTCTTATTATTATTCCTGGAAATTCATGAGCAATAATAAAAAATATTATTTATGGTGATACATAAACATGAGATATTGAAATGAAAGAAGGATGGGAGGAGATTGTGCAAACAAATTGGGGAAATATTACGACATGTGTGCGGAGTGTAGTGTAAAATATTTTGATTACTTGACATCCAGTTCCAAAGAATCCAAGGATTTTCATTTTGTGTCTCTGCTTGATTTCTTGTATTGCGCCAGCCAACTGAAAACACGCCATTCTCATTCTCGGTGTGTATCTGCTCAAAATTGTACTTTAAACCGTGTACATGAAATTCATGTCATGAATATGTGACATAATGACATAATGTAAATTATTAGTATTATTATTATTTTCTTGTTGCCAAAAAAATATTTTCATTTTGTTTGTTCTGTTTTTTACTTGCTTTTATATAAAGCATTCTTTCGATTGTGGCTTTGATTCAATTCACATACATAATTATACACGTATATAATTTTTTTCCCATTTTCGTTAACATTTCGCACGCACTTACAACATTGATAAGAAATACAAAAGTTTTGGATTGATTTTTACAATATTTTTTATAAGAAGCATTTATGTAAAAAAGTGTACGAGAGATAAAATTATGTCATTGTGAAACAGTAAATAATTAATTGGTATGAAAATAATATTAATATCCGTTTTGACTATGAGTATAATAATTTGAATTGTTTTGCAGATGCAATAAGGTAACACGTTGAGGGAGAAAGTAATTTCGTACATTGGCTGTAATATTTTTTAAGAAATCATGAAAAAAAATATAAACTAGTATAAATGACGCAGAAACACAGGAAATTGTTTAGAATGCTAATAACCATTTTACAAATCTGTAAATCTAATAGTCTACCATTTAGTATAAGTTTTTGAAAGTCTATTCTATTGTCTATTTTCAACCTTTGTTTAACATGTTCGTAGGAATTTTTAAAGTAAAGCAATAGTATTGTTTTTTCCACATTATATCAACACGAAACAGTAACTAAACTAAATTGTTTATAGTGTCTACATAATCTCTCACATTCTTAATGTTGTGCTATGTAAAAGGTTAACAGATAAAATATTGCCATCATTATCGCTTCTTGGAATGTTGTAATTAATTTAATTAGCTAGATTATATAAATATTTTTGCAAATTGTACATCACATAAAATGGAATGCGGTCAGTTTTGTTAAAGTTAGTGTACGTACGTGGTGAGTTCCTCCTCATCAGACATTTTTGTATAAAATTAGGTATTTTCTAATGAGTTTTCGCATAATAATACTAGTTATATCTTCTTAGGAATTAGAGGCATGGCGTTATTATCGCTTGCTATATTTATGTTTGTTTTATAAGTAAAAGATATAATCATTCAAAGGAAAGGAAACATTTTCTCTTGAAATTATTTTTTTTGCAAACAAAACACAGCTGAAATAAATGAATGAGCAATTTCATTTTTGTTTCCTTATTCCACCACTTCTTTGCACGTCGTATATTATTGTAATGTTTATAATGTCATATATTGTTTCTTTAATTTCCTCTTTGTTGTTCCATCTCATTTCCTATTTATTCTTTAAACCTGGGTCACACTTTCACCGTCTCCACCCTTGTCATCTTTTAAAATGGCTGGAATGCCATTTTCATCTGTCATAGACACGGCAAGAATATAGCACGGATTGTTATAGGAAGTTGCTGGACGGGTCAAATCTATATTCAGTATTTCCTCGTCAGTAATGGTAACTCGACACTCTTCATCCGCTTCCTCTCCCTCACCGTTCTCGTCCGTTACGGAAGTTTTGTAATCCAGACCACTGGATGTCGTGACGGTTGTGGATTTCCTTGCAAAATGCTGTGTGGAGTTTTGCACCGAGCTGCATGCACTGCTGCTACCGTTACGTTGATGGCAAAGGAATGTGACAACGGCAGAGGAAGATGGGCCAGAACGGTGATGATGATGATGACTATGGCTATGATTATAGGTTCTCCGAAGGGACTTGAGTTTAGTGCAAGGGAAGCACCAGTCAATGGAGCAAACACAACTACAAATTGCGACAATTGACGTTATCGTTGCCGACGCTTGGACGCAATACAGGAAAATGATGCCACTCAAAAAGCTCAGTATCCAGGCGTGATACAGTCTATCCAAAACACACAGGAGTGCTGTGATAATGGCGAGGATTGTAAAAAGCAGGTAGAGAATGATCTTCCCGGGTCGTTGAAGAACGCTCAGGGATTGCTACAGAAAGATAAAAATCAGTCAAATACAAAAGAAACCCATTTTTTATATGCATGATTTAATAGAAAAGCTTCCAATTATAAGAATAAATTCCAGCATTAAATACAATTTCCAATTGTTATTTTTGTAGCCGACTATTAAAAGCAATAAAATTCTGAGAACCATATCACCATCAACCCCCCCAAAAAAATCCATCAATTTTAATATGACGACACTGGTAGCTTTTTAAATACGTTTTTGGATTGCTTACCCCTCTCACAAGTGTAAAAATGGAGCCTCCAAGGTACAGAAGCATCCAAAGGAAAAAGTAGAAGGAAAGGAGAAAGTAGATTGTTTTCTGTATTTGAAATGAAAGAGAAGAAAGATTTAATGATTGCCCCAGAGGCTTCTTTTTTTCCACATCGTACGACTTTATGCTATGAAATATACAAATTATTCTATTGGTTCTCTCATAATATATATTGTACATATATTATACATACTATATAGCTTCATCTAATTCACTTATGTATGTATCTTTTATATAGTAAAAAGAGTATACAAATTTCATATAGTTAGGCATTTGCACTTACCGTCGCTTCGGGGTTATCAAATTCTCTGGATACAATTTGTCCATGAGCTTGCTTCAAGAAATGGATGAAGCACATGATGAACAGTAACGTAAACAAAGTCTGTGAACAAAATACATATCAGAGAAGAGCAGAAAGTAGTGGAAGAAGCAGTACGGGAAAATATCATGTTTTTCATGTGGCTTGCCTACTTTTACTTTTTCTGACACAAGGACTAGTAAAAAGAGAGAAAAATCTTTGTATATAGGTAGGTATATACTAATTTCATGTTGTTGTTTGTGGGATAATTCATATCATTTTTCATTTCCAAATTTCTGTCAAAATGCTCTTTCCGACTCTTACCGTAAAAAAGAGAACAAGTAACCAAATTATTATGTTGGCGTATCTGTTATTGGCTCCGTACACTCTACCACCGTGCGCACCACCACCACTACCACTCATTGCCGTGTGCTTCGTCATTGCAGATAGGAGGAAGAAGAATGTCGTGGTTAATTATCAATTTTTAATAGTAAGGACACTTTAATAATGGAAAACTTTTTTAAGGGAAGATTGCACAGTATAGCAGCAGAGGAAGTAGCAGTGAGTATAAAAATAGCTGCCAGAAAGGTAAAGTGACATGATGGCTTTATTGTTCAAATCCAATCCACTTTTCTTCACGTTTCAATCCAGCCCTTCAGCAGCAGCAGCAGCAGTAAAGATTTCAGTTTTACTTAAAGTCCGCTTCTTCCATGAAATTGGCTTCTGAGGAAAAGTGATATCGTGAAACGAGAGAAGAGGCATGACACCACATAGTAGCCACCATCACCAAATACAACATTCCTTTTTTACTTGCTTTCTCCTTTTGTTATTCCCATCAATGATGATGATGACGATGATGATTCCACTTTCTATCGCTCTATTTCTTATTCTTGGAATACCCTTCAAGTTAGTAGTAGCAGTAGAGCAATGGTGAATTCCATTAGGATTTCCCAACTAGATTGTCTTTCTTCCCTATAGATTCCCTGTGTATGTTGAGTATAGTCGGAAGGTTGGAGGATTGTGGATATTAGATTGGTGGAGAAGCTGGGGAGTGGAGCGTGGAACTATCCTGAAATTGAAAAAGGAAAAGTATTTATGTACAGATGTGCGTTTGTATGGAAGATGACGTGGACCAGTTTACCAGATGACGATCATGGTCATATTGGATATTATATTATTTTTTTTTGTTTTAAAAAAAGAACTGAAGCACATTTCTGTTTTTTTTGTGGCGAGTAGCAATGTGTATGAAGACAACAAGGTATTTATTATTACGCCCATTCCCTTATCGCTTTGAAAATTACCACCAGCCAGTCACCGCAGTAATAATAATAATAATAATCATGACCACGGTTCCTCGTCGTTTTATTGTCTTAAAAAATCGTAAAATAAACGGTAATTTTAGAAGATTGTGATACGATCTGGTGGTTTCGTTTGTGCGGA
>JAITYZ010003043.1:0-13619 GCA_027744595.1 Paronellides praefectus | reverse complement strand
GCGAATAATGTGCCTCTTGTACCAACTAATCTTTTTTTATCTCTCGAAAACATTAGCTAAAACTTTTTTTCTCCCCTTCAATCAAGATATGCAGTTTTAGAAGAAGAAACAAGTGCAACAGGCACACAAACAAACAAAACAGTAAAATTCGAGGTTTAATAGCTGCCCAGTGCGAAAAAAATAATTTGACAAAAAAACCTCAGGTTTTGTTTATTGCTCTGCAAAAAAAGTAGGAAGGAAATTTAAAGTTTTAATCCAGTTAAATACGACGTGAAACGGATGACGAGAAAACAAATAGAATTTGAATTGGGGAGAAACATAATAAATTAAATAAATGATGATGGTCATATTTTAACTTTGGTATGAATTCATCAGAGATATTTTTTGAGTTATTGCGCACCCATGAATTTTTTAAATGTAAAGTTTGACGCCACTCATAACATATTTTTTTAAATGAACTAATTGCTTGCATAGCAGGTCGGAAAGCAAATGGCAAAACATTTGTATATTTATTTTAAAGTGTGAACCGCATTATAATAATGCATTGCATTGGGATATGATATGCGAGTAAAAGTATTGGATGCCATAACATAATATTGACTTAATTATAGAAAAAAATGTGTTGGGTCTTACTACTGGAGTTGTGAGAGGGTCCTTTGGAATTACTGCCTGGTCCACTGGACAATGGTTGTGGTACTACTAGTCCAGCTGAACTTGGAGGTGAAGAAGAAACAGAAGATCCCGATGTATTAGATCGGGGGGCTCCGTAAAGATTTGGTAAAGTAGGTGACGTTGGATCAACTACGAAAAAGACATACATACATACGCGTTGATTCTTAAAATAATACCATCAAATCCATTAGCAATGCTGATGATGACAAACCACAACATTTTGTGGTGTCCACAACTATATTATTTTTTTGAATTAACGAACTACTACTACGGCATTTGTAATCAATCAAGCCTACTTTAAATTGAAGATCATTTTGGTTGCCCAAATAATTTTGACTATCATCTGGTGAAAGTAAATGCAATTTAATAGGCATATCAATGCTCAACGTAAACCTCATCAAATGAAATAAGCAATTGTGAATGATAAATGAAAGCTGAAAATCAAACATGGATTTATAGGTAAACCTTTACTGTTATTATTATTGTGGCTGGCTATTTTGAGAGAGAGAGAGAGAGACTCTCAAACAGAATGTCCTCCTTGTCAAATGCAACCTAACCAAAACGAATGACTTTAGCGAAAGAATATAAAATGAACCTCTATTCTTGTTCTGGCTGATTGCGATTTAAAAGCTCTTTTTCTGCTTGCTAAAAACGTTCCTATTGCTTGTTGTACAAGTAGCTTGGCTGTGCTGCTGTCAAAATGTGCCTCGTCTGGCCTAAATGACAATATATTCGCTACGCCTCTTTATAAACTCTCATTTTGATCAGCATCAAATCAAAATGTATCTGTTCTTTTGATAAAGAAAAGATGAGCATTTTTTTATAGAATTCGTAAAATATGCTGCTAGGTTAACAAGAGGATACACAAATACAAAAAGTCTGACTGATTGCAACCTCATCATCATGATCATTGATCGCCTTCTCAGCCCTTCGTCTACCTAAACTTTCATCCACGTTTCCATTCTTAATTGCTTATTATCATGTGAACCATAGAATTTTGAAAAAAATAAAAATATCATAACGTTTCTTGTGGCCACATCTTTAAACCATAATATACTGTTCAGGTTTCATTCCTGTAATTACATAGTACTTATGTATGCAGAGCGGTTCCTGAATGAAGTGTGCGTGTACATTGCATTAATTTAGCATTTTTTTAAAAGACGTACACTGCACCGCGTGAAATGAAAGAAAACTCGAAATCATGTCTCATTTTGTGATAAAATGACAATTGAACTTGTCGATAAAAATGCAAGTATGCTGTAAACAGTTCTTTAATCGCAAATGTTGGACAGAAACCAGTCATTCGTGCGTGATATTATATTATGAAGTATGTGTAGCTATTATTATTATGTTCATCGAAGATAGAGAGAGAGGCTTCTAGAGAGAGAGAAGATGATATAGACAATCAAGACAAGGTAGATATCGATGGTTTTTTTTTGCAACCGTTACATTACGCATCCTCAACTGCTATTTTATTATGATACTTTAAAAGAACCCTCATAAAAACTACTGCACATTACATGTTTACACACACATGCCACAAGCTTTCGTCGAATCAATTGGCTAATCAAAGTCATGATCTAATACTACTTTTTTTAGTGAGTGAGACTATCTTTTATACACATTCACACACATCTCTCTATAAAAAGTGGTTTATCCGCTAAATTATGAGGACTAATGCTAGTAAATAGCATCATTTTGTCATGTTATAGTGGCTATTATTGATCCATGATTTTCAACACTTACCGGATTTCAGAGAGTTGTGGTGATGACTTTCAGGTGAATTCAATTTACCCTGTAAAAGAAATTGAAGAAAAAAATATATATATAAATTTGCAAACATTATTTTTTTACATAAAAATCCATTTAAATTTATAGTATCAACATCAACATATAAGCGAGCGTGAAACACGTTTATCGCACAGTGTAAAGCAATAAAGAGCTACAACTATAATTTAATCACAATCTCTAATTAAAAACGCCTTAAAACTAACACTTTGATGATAGATTAGGGAAATTCATAGCGAGAAAAAGTGTGTAAAAATACAGAATTCATTATGCATATACCTATATGTATGATCAAATAAGCATGTGTTCTATTCTATTCTCAATTTACTTTCTCAGCAGCCAGTAAGTCAGCAGAAAAGTTTAATCTAATGTTAACCATATACTTTACTTGGTAATAAATATATATAGTGATATAAATATTCAATAGCGTATAGCAGATTTACTGAAGATAAAAGAGACAAGCGTATTATAAGTAAGTATAGTGTGTGTGGAGTGTGGAGTTGCCATCCACATGTGCACTCAAGACGTGTTGAAATTCAATACGACTCGAATTATGTGCTATGTAAATTTGAGAATCCAAAGGGGGAGAAAGCTCTTCAATAATATTCTCTTGATAGTAGAAGTAGACGTTATATATATATATTATACAGCTTGTAATATGTGTGTACGTGTATCCAAAGCCCACATTTCCATGTACAAAGATAAAAGTTGTTTGTAAACGAAAGTTGTGCGTGAACAACACGCTTCATTGGTTTCATACATCGTAAACACTGCCAGGGATCATGTCAAAAAAAAACTTTTTCTTATTTGTGATACGCTGTATGTAGCAAGTTGCATACAAAAAACACATACACACATTTTACTTGTGTAAAATCTACAATATCCGATTTATTATGCTCCTTCACGACCTCTCATTAATTCTTTTTCATGGATGTGTTTGTATAATAACTTTCCTGCCTTCTTTCTCTCTGCTTCTCTTGTACTTTATGCTCATACTATATTCCAGCAATAAGTAATTAATATCTACACTTTGCACAATCATTTATTAAATACCTTCCTTCCAATTCCAACAGCATAAAATAGTTTTTTTTAAATGCATTTAAAGAGAAAACTTTGTTTTCTTATTTGCATAAGTCACAATACAAACAATACACAATATACAAACATATTAGCGTAAGAACACGTGATCGTTGGGTTAAAATACATATTGTATATACATATGTAAGAAAATTGTTAGTAAAATTCAAACTTATGAAACAATAAACGTATTAATAACTTTCTACTGTAATTACTCGACACAAACAATGAGCATTACGTCAACGTGCGAATATCAAAATTGGGTAGCGATAAACTCACACAAGCTTCTTTTCATTGAAAGTAAAAGAAAGAGACTTGCTATAGCCATGTATATAGGTATCTATAATAACCTATGTTTGTAGAATAAATAATATGACTAACCATGACCAAGTTAGCATCACACTATAAATTACTATACAACCAAAAAAAGCTGGTATAACTACAGCCCTAACAAACCGATAAATAATATAGGCATTATTCTATTGAGCAGACATCATTCCAACATCAAGCATAATATATGATGGCATTTAACTTTCTTGAAGCAAGCACAACAAAAGTTCCTATATCATCACACCTCTACTACGTTTGGTGCCGTTGGTGGAGAAGGGGAATAAACGTGTCGCCTGAGTTTGATACGGCAATGGAATCAACGCTCAGTTTCTCTTAATTTTAATCTCTGCATTTTAATTTTGAGGGAAGCATGAAGGAGGGAGAGTGAAAGATTTCATGAAGAGTTCTTGCGACGGAGACGGCCTAGGTGCCAGGATTTTGTCTAATCCGTGAATCATGTAAAGAACATACCTCGACAACATCAGCAGCACCACCATTCCAAGCATAATGAACCCCATCAACAGCGGTATGATGATTAATATGCTCAGCCATGACAGCCGACATCCACTGCATTAACTGAGCATTCCCTGCTGCTGCTGACGCTTCGCCATTGTGGGAACCTTGATCTTCGCTCACGCTCTCCTCCTATTTATATGCTTTCTTGGATCACTATCACTCTTCCATTTATTTCACGCCAACTTATACTGGAGTATATTAGTAGCTAATCAAGCCACTCTCTTGCTTATAGATTGCCCTTTAGTATTGAAATTGGAACCACCTGATTTCTATATTTTGAAAATGTAATAGAGAACAAGCAGAGTTGACAAAAATTATAACTTTTTTTTTTAAAGAATCAATGATTTTTAAATGGAATGTAACGAAATTGTCCATTTCCAAAAAAAAAGGAAATAAAAAGTCGCGATCAGTCAAATGATAGATGTAGTAAAGTGTCATGTCAAAAAGTACGTTTGTTTTATTGACTCGGTTCAGTTGAATTTTTTTATAGCTATGATGCGATCCCTTTAGAATGTGAAATGTGAATACATTGACATTTACCATGAAAATATCTAACAAAAAAATGCATATCAATAAACTGTCTAGTAACTGGTAAGTAGGTACTTGAATTTCTTGTAAGGAATTTTGCCGAAATATTTTTGTTTTTGTAGTCGTTTACTTTTATTGTTGTTGTATTCAAGTAATGTACCTTTAGGAGCGCAGCGCAGCGTTTAACACGTCTCCCCATAATTTTCACCATAATCACCAATGATGATGCAAGAATGATTCATTATAATATCATGTATGTGTAGAGAGAGAGATGTGTCTCTTCTCTTTGTAACAACAACTGCGTGAATGAGTGGTCGAAAAAAGCAGCAAAGTATATGTTTGTGTAAAGTACACCATCTTTTTTTACCACACCGCCGCTACTGCTATTTACCTTACCACTACACAATATTTTATATATTCATGCAAAGAAGGGGAAAATACTGAAGATATATGTTTAAATGAGGGAATGACTTCCAATTATAAAGCCATCTTGGTTCAATATTATACGTGACTACTGCACAGCACAAATTTTTTGGCTCCATGCATCATCATCCTCATATCATCCCCTCCATTCACTGCCTTAACCAAATTCAATGTAGCTACCAAAAATATGAAAATTTCTTGAGAGATGGACTAACATGTGAACATGCGTTAAGTAGATAGACTCTGTAGCAATTTTTTTTTAAAGAAAAAACGCCACAAAATCGTTTTCAACCTGTCTTCCTCCTCCTTACTAGTTCTGTCATCAGTTTGAGCCATCATTCAACTATTTTCTAGGCTTAAATGAACCATATCGCAAAAGCGATGCGCGCAGGTACATAAACATTTCTATTTAAAATTGCTTCTCATTATTGCAGCTTTTATAAATAATATGGGCTCTCTATCTGAAACACGTTGCTGCGTTGTGTCTTTAGTTGTGGTTCTATAAATATTTTTATATGCCCTTCGGTCTGTAACCAAATATCTTTGATTCTTTATAAACAAAATACACTGAGCCAAAACAACAGTGGACTTGTTATGGGCAGGATGACTATAGACAAAAAGAAAATATAATCTGAACATAAATATGTATAAATATTCCCTTTTCATATATATTATTAGAGAGCATATATACAGTGCTACTGATGGACTGCTGAAGGATTGATGTCATCCTCAACACTACTATAACACATTATCCTGCTTATATAGCCCAGTATACCAAAACGAATTGAAAGGAATACATGCTTTCTTTTTACTCAAATTAAAGATTCCTATTCACGTAGCTACTTGAAATTTAAATAGCTACAAGCAAGCTCAAAGGAGCAGTATCATGATCATGATGATGACGATGATGATGGGAAGAATAAATGCTTCTTGCTTGCACGTGATAATGAAGTTTACACTGTAGATGATGAGGATGATTAGTGTTTGCTGAACACATAACACCTTTTGCAGGAGATTGAATCCAAACCGCGTCTTGAGAATTAACCTGAATACAAGCATGTTACACTCGCCATCATTTTCCCTTTCATTTCACGTGTACATGTTCATTTCTTGCTTCATCATCTGGAATCAATTGAACTTTTTTTATGTTAAAATTTATATTGCCTCAGATTCATTTAATTGTGTGGTGGTGATGGTACGGACTCTGTACTACAGAGAATTTCATTTTTTAAATACATAGTTGATACATCAACACATCAACTGATCATCATTGTGTTGGTTTCAGGTATTTTTGTTTACTTTATAGATTTTTTAAATTAATCTTTATGTGTGCTAATAAAGGTGATGTGGTAACAAACCTAAAAAAGATGTTTCAATTCAAAAATCCCTGAAATCGCCATACATTTTTTTGTCGCAAAGAAATAAAATGGAAAAATCTGCTAAAAATTGCGAATCTGCAATAATATATATGCAATCCGCTTTTACCCTTTCAACAACAAAGTAATTTTTGCGTTAATTTTTTATTCAATTTATGAAATCTTCTGGGAGGGAAGAGGGAACCTGGAGTGGAGTGGGAGAAAAAGAAGAAGAAAAAAAAGTTTGACGCAGTTCCAGTTCCAGTTATCGTACGATTTTTTTTCTTCTTTCGACATGCAAACATGTAGTTAAGATCGTATAAAAATGGTGAAAATGGATTAAGGGCATTCCGATAAAAGTCACATTCATTTCTTTGTATTGACATTACATTTTTCATATTTGCAGAAATATTTTCTGGTTCTCCTCTAGTTTAAAAAAAATACATCTGTTATCTCACTCTCAGCTTTAAAAAAACACACTTTATTTTATGAATAAAATGGTTTAGTCAGATTTACGACAATCACACGCAATGGGGTACATATAGTTTTTTTGTTTGAGTTGCCTAAAAATTATGTATCAAGTTAAGCTCCTATTAAAAAATGTAGCAGCAGCCAACGGCATAAATGATAAGAGGAATAATAATCACCGGAATTCCATATAACTTGAGGTAAAGAAAGAGAGAGAGGTAATCCTACGGAACACCAAATCCTACTATCCAACAAAATAATCAGTGAACTTTGAACCACATTATACCCAAATTCGAGACACGTTTTTTACGGGTTCTTCTACTACCTATTATATATATATGCATAGGTATAGGTACAAAAAAGTGATGTACAAAAAAACGGAAATTTCTACTTTCTTAACCTTTCTTAACAAGTAAAACGTTTGAGACCACTGTTGAATGTTCATTTTTACAATATGCAAGACATTTTTCGGGCGGGTTTATCAACTATAACTTATGGCTATACCACCGTTGGCATTAGAACGTTAGAATTTGCGTGGAACACAAAAATTACTAGCAACATAAAACATTGAATATAACAAATTTTTCACGAAATATTATTATTATTATTATGACTTTGGTGTATATAGTATTTAAGTGCAATGCAAACCGGTCTTGGGTCATTTAATATAAAATCACAAGCTATCCTTTTAGGAAATCTGTCAAAAAAAAAGTCAAGGTAAAATGGGATAAAAAGCTGAGATAAAAAAATCTCTCAGTTTTTTCTTTTCTGTACTCGTCGTCGTCCTCTATGAATTTTTCAAGCTCGCAAAAATTACGTTATTGTTTCGTGTTCCTGGTTTGAACAAAACGACACGATGAGCATAAAGTACTAAATGACCAGTGAAAAAAATGCAACATTATTAAAAACGCTTTTAAAAAATTCACGGCATGTCTTTGGCAATCATGAGTGTGGCACGTCGCCAGTGTACAAAATGATGAAGCCACACATATTATAAACCTTTTAATTTTTACTTCTCTCCCTATACATAATACACTCATGTACGACTTAACTAACTAATATGCATTTAGAAAGAAGTGCATTTTATTGCTCGTAGTAGAATATTATGAGAATGGCAAAAACTCATTCGACCAGCGCATAGCTCCGTCATGCAGATTGGGATTTGTTTTAGACATGAAACATGCATATATATGTCAAATATATATGGGGAAAGGTTATTTATCTAACCATAACTGTTATATTTACACAAACATAAACAGATATTATGTCTGCCATTTTGCGATAACCCCTACTAACTTCCATAAGCTATTATTCTACGTGTTCATCTAGGCTTGTCGTACGAAACTGCTCACAACAACAGCACCAACAACACACACATTGCTGCGCACTCGGTTGAATGGGACAGGTCGTGTCCTCTGGTCATTTTTGTTTTATTAATAATCAACAATCTTTCTCCCGTCAAACCTATTGCTACATTCATCATCTTTATTACAAAGCTTTTACTACAGAATCAGTAAAATAAAATAGAAAGAAAGCAAATTCATTGTCATGCAATAAGCATATAACCCTGTATTCATTCATGTAGGTAAGTCACATAATATGCTCATATGTGTATATCCGCAATAAATATATTAAGGTATAAAGTGTTCATATGGTATATAAACTATGATAGGAATAAAGATAGTGTGAAAGCATAAGGATCGCAGACACATATTATGAGCGAGAAGGTTTATTGCTTTAAAAAAAGTTTTGTGTTTTCTAAACGAAAAGCTAAATTGCTAGCCATTATATTTTTTTATATTTGTAATTTTTTATAAAAAAAGAAAGGAAACATTAAAGTAGTTAGCTGCATTTTAACTTGAAATATATAATAAAAATTAAAGTATTCATAAAAATACGTTGTTTTACTTTATTTAGTTTTTTGGGCATTATTACTTATATGCCTACCTAGAAATGTTTATATATGAATGTATGTATGTATTTATGTGTTTAATGTCTATAAGATTCCAAGTAATAAATTTCATTTTGTTACACAACTGCTATAACGAGATGTAACGTATGGCTTAAATTTCTCTGCACATTCTTCAAATGTGGCAAAGCATTATAAATAATTTGATACCCAAGGCAGTCTTTTGAGGAGAAAAAATAACATATTGATTTTAGATTGTAATTGTAGCTTGTAAAGTGTATAAAATGTCATTTTGAACGTATACATATACCTACATAAAAAACATATATATTTGGTATAGATGATTTCCATGATCCATGACGCTTCAACACGTAATATATTTTTTCCCCAGAAAAAAATACACGTTGAAAAGAATAGCATTTCCCTTTGCGTAGAAATCGTCACAGACTATGTGTCGTATGGTACGTTGTAAAAGTACATAATGTACAAATATATTATATTTTCATTCGATCAATTTTACTTTATTAGTTTTGCAGTAGCATAGCAGTGTGTATAGTAGATAGAGTGCAGAGTTTTTTGGCTTCCCCTTTTTGCTCGTCATGTTATTCTAACCATTGAGAAAATATGGAAAGAAATGGAATCAAAATATTTTCATTGGACCGTGGGCCTCTGTGCATTTAATGATGAATTGGAGGTGAATATTTTGAGAAAAAACAGAAACTCGAAAGAGAGAGAGAAGTAGTTTAGCTGAAAAAAGAAAAACATACTCTTCTCTCTCGTCGACACACAGGCCAGGCCAGGTAGCTTTGCATTTCGAAAGCTTCGTAGAAGACGAGAAATGCACTTTTGGTTCAACCGTCCCCGACAGCTTCTCTTATTTTTTTGGGCCTTTCCTTTTTTCGGTGAGTGAGTACACACATTGATATATAGCATCATACTTAACTGCACTTATTCAACCATGTATTATTAAACGTGCCCTGCCTTCTTACGTCAGTCTTAATAAAAATGTAAAAATGCAAAAACATGCATCTCATCATGTAATTATAATAAACACGCATTTCAAATTTTTCTTGCATCCGATCCCTATCCTCCTCAATGAGTGTCAAGAGTGATGTGATGGACTCTTGTATTCACACTCTCTATCCAGATCTTTAAAAAAAGTACGAATTTGTTAAAGATGTTTATCTCATCTTTTCACTTTAGCAAAGTAAAAATTGAAGCCCCTGTGCTTTTTTTACAGATCCGCATTGCGTGCAAAGAGCAAAATATAAACGTGTATAATACTCGTTTATAGAAAGCATTGTATAAATTACATAGATAGATTAGGTAAGTATTATTATAGGTTATTCTAAGTAGTCCGTCAACAGCTGCAAGAAAGTAAAATATTTCATAATTTTTTTATGACAATCTGTTTTACCGTGAGTTTTACAATTTCCGTAATTTAGTAATCTCAATCTTTTTACCGTAGGTCAAGGACTATCAATGTTCATTTTACAGGAAATTAGTCAACCCTTTTGTTGGTTATGTGGAAGATAATTGTCTTATGAAATGAAGATGTAGACTAACGCGGTACTTTACTACAAAGTTAATCAACTGTACTCTTTATTTTGGGGAAAGACGAGAGAATCGTATTTATTTTATTGTTAGTACTTGTTATACTGCACGCATGAACTGATTCATGATACAAAAGAATGATTTGCCAAAAAAGAAAGGTTCAGATTTATCTTTTTGGTCATAACCCATAAATAAACGAGAGAAAGATATCCTCTGATATTGATATTTAGTTTTAAACTCTAAACTAAACACAACACTTGAAAATCAAACATGCAAACAACTAAAAACAAGTGTATCACAGTCATGCACATATCAAAACACATTTCCTATTCATTCCATAATATAAAACATTAACAAGTAATTTGAACAAATTGAAAAGTTTATCAAGTAACATAATAGAAGACTATAGTAGACACATAACCGGCAAACTTCAAATCATTCTGTCAACCAACTGAATGAATAAACAAAACTATTATACAAATGCTAGTTGATAAAAAACTCAACCTGAGAAATGGGTTGCTTTTAATTTCAAACCCTCTCTTTACATAAATTTAATAACGCGCTTACATCAAAATCAAAAGAAAATTCAAAATGAAAGTTATACACAGAAGTTAAGAAAAAGTTGTTTATTACATAAATCAAGCATAGATCGCTGATTGCTCGTTTTTCATTCAACAGCGAAAAATAGTAAAGCTGCTTACCGTCCTTTTTTTGTTATTCATGCGAGATGCCTACTTATAGCAGATATATGAAAGTATAGAGTGCGTAAATATATACATATATCGTATGTAAATGTAGCTGGTTTTTACCAAGTTATTAGGTATATGTGCTACATTTTGTCTAAACTAAACAATCATAGTATTTATATTCATGGATATATAAACATATTGGAAGAGAGCAACCTGCCGTGCCGTGGAATTGTTTAGAGGAATAAATCAAATATAACAACCAGGTATAGTGTCAATTAATACTCATTAATCATACGGCATCACATGCAATAGGCAGAATAGAACAAGAAAAGTTATTATATCAGAGCACAACAGGGTGGCATTTTTACCTGCTCCTGCTGACTGGCAGAGCAGGTAGCGCGTAACGGGAAAGAGAAGGCGGTTTTTACCTCCACTTCATTTTGTACCTTTTTTGGCTTTGTCTCTAATTACTTTCGGAAAGAATGGATCATTTTGTCCAATTAGGCGTTTTTGTAGAATGAGAAAATAATTTTACCTTTTGTATAAATATTATACTACCCCCTTTATGTATAATCCAATAAAAATCATATACCTAGCTACTACATTTTACATCAAGTACACCGATACATTCTTTGATTTTCAAATTGATTAGCTTGCACAAACGCTTTTCTCTGTAAATCTGCTATGTGTGCTTTTTTGGTTTACCTTTTTAAACGCTCAGTCAAACCCATGCATGCATGCATGCATGCGACAAAAACCAATTTTTTCGCTGAGGATGATCAGTGAATTTTAATACATTTTAAAAATGCATTTAAAAAAACAAGCTCATGAGGTAGTGATAATCATCTAGATCTTTGAATACAGCATCCAACACCCCTCGCCTTGTTTTTTTTATTTTTTATACATTTGAATTTTTTAGTAAAGCCTGCTCAGCTTTCAGCATTTTATATTGCCTTTATTTCATGAACAAACACAAGTTTCTTCAGCCTACTACGTACGTGTGAGCTCACCATTTGCAAAAAAAATGTAATAGATCAATCAACAGAGGTTGATGGAAAGACAGATTTTATATGCAATTAATGTCATTATATTTCTCTACCATTTTTTTATGTTTTCTTGTTATTTTCCCAAAAAGATAATGATGCATACCCATATATATCCATAATAATATTTGATTTGCACCTTTTTTATACTCAAATCCTTCAATGCGAAATGCACTTTGTTCTACTTGAAGTTGCTTTAATTGAGGANTTGTTCCAGTTTTTAAAGAGAACCAATTTATTTCAATTCTTTTAACTTTCTCTCTGCTAATGATTTTTTTTTCGACGGTGTGTGTCAAACTAATAAAATACAGAATATTATACAAAATTAAATTCACGGATGATGTCAGAGTGCAACGCTATAAAATGATTTTAATAGATTTTGAATTTGAATAATTGAATTTTAAAATGAACAAATGTGCGAATTAAACTTCGAAAAGTACGGCAGCAGCACCTTCGATAAGATAAATGCATGGTTTGATTTGCAAAAGCAATGTATAAAATCATTCATTAGCTATTTAAGCAAAGATGTGCTGTGCACTCGACCCTTGTTTAGCCCACATTTTGTAAATTCTTAGCACAAAATAAAAAGAGAAAAAAGCGAGTTAATAGACGCGAAAGTAAAAAGGTAATAATAATAAGCACCTCTTCAGAAAATAATAAATTCCGTGGCAAGGGAAATCCCCCGATCGAGTTGGGTGAACCAGATGATGAGCCAGCTGGCAAGCTATTACTTGTAATGATAGCATTGCTGCTGACTCCTCCAACAGACAAATTGGTTGGACTGAGAGGGCTCAAGATTTGCCCGGAAGAAGGAGACGACGAAGAAGAGGATGAAGTATGATGTGGCAACGGTAAAACTGAAGCTGCCACTCCTGCACCATAGCCCAATACTCTGAGATCAGTGGGATACATGAATGGATAATGTTGATGATGAAGGACAGCAGTGCCATTTGGGGCTCCTCCTCCCTTATCAGCCGCTGTTAACTCCATCATTTTAATAAATGTATCACAGTAAAAACAAAGTCGTTTTTCTTACTGCACACAACACAAAAATGAAGATGCAAAAAGTTTTGAAATGATATATTCCTGTTTTTATTACGTAGCTTTCTTAACACGGCAAAACAAACTACAAAACTTCACAGCCAAACTAAAGCTCACGTTGGAAAAACTAAAGAAACTACTGTGCAGGAATCAAAATCAAATACAAGCTTTCACCAAACCACTTTCCCAACTATGACAATTGATAATAATAATTATTGGTTTATGG
>JAITYZ010003042.1:0-12734 GCA_027744595.1 Paronellides praefectus | reverse complement strand
GGAAAAGGGTTGAGCCGTGATAATTCATTACTCTAAAACAAAGACTGTGTATCGTTTTTTTAGATGCCTACTTTGCTTGCTTAATCTATAAAGTTTTTGCTTCGGGTATATACAAAGTAGAATCTCTATTGAATATTATGCTGCACTGAAATGCTATATATAAAGCAGCAGTTTTCTTTTTAATGATTGCCAACAATGAAGAAGCAGAGAAAGTATGAACCAGTCTGCATCTCATTTTCCTGTGCTGGAGCTGGAAATAAGTCTACCTTGCACATAAGACAATGATGATAGGTAGGATTCCTACCGTAGGAATACATCTATGTGAGAAATGGATTTGAAAATTATTTTTTAATTGCGTTCACACCTTTCCAATCACTAAACTCGTATACTCGCATTCGCATTATATTTTTTAAACTGAATTTTTTAAGTGCTCAGTTTAGTTAAAAAAAGACCATTTCCAAAGCAGAATAATTATAATGTCTTTGGTGTAGAATGCTTCATTTTTTATGTATGAAAATGTTTAGTTTTTGCTGTGATTTAGTTTTTTGCTTGATTGTATAAATCAGTAAGCTTTTTCAAATAATTTTTGTGTTTTAAGCTTTTTCTTTCAATTTTCACTTAGGGAATCACTAGAAGATCAACTCAACTGGAGACAAAATTCGCCGTGCCTTCACGAGGTGGGGATGAAAGTAAAAGGGTTGTGACGGAGTACAAAAAGAAGGTGGCATATCGATGTGAAGGTAAGTACCAATTTTTCACGCTTTTTCTGCGATGAAGGTAATATTTGAAAAACAAAAGTCACATAGATGTGTTGGAGCAGCCAACCAACCGTTTAGCATGAAAAATGTCATTTCCATTTTTTATGTAGTATGCATTATAGTATGTCATGCAGAAAGGAATATTCACTTTTACAATTCTGTTGGTATATTTATGTACATATAGTATAATATGTACTTTACCATGTACCTATATAGTCAGTCATTAGTCAGTCAAGCATGTTGACCCGTTACCTTAACTCATGTAGTATATTTATATGCTGCATGAAAAGTCGTGTTGTTGCCTTCACTAAAAAAAGCATGTAATCATGATGTACCATAATATTATGTATGATATATGTTGTTCTAGTTGTATCAGTACATCAAACATGACATAAAATAAAATCAAGATCAAAGACATTTTAGTATTGATAATACGCAGAAAGCAGCTAGTTGCTATCATCGCTGTTGAGTTTGTAGTGAGGGAGGACTTTGTTGTAAAGTAAGTGTGCATTTTGGAAAGATTGGGTGAATCGAGTGTGAGGCAAAAGAGGCTATATTGTTGAGTGATGAGATGAAAGTAAAAGTGGTTTCTTTGTAGTTTTTCCTACTATCCTTCTATTTTCGAACTAAAAAGTTTAAATGTAATCTTATATATAGCATCATCGTTTCATAATATGATACAGCATCAGCTTTTTTTGGAATTGGCCGCTTTCATTTTGACAAAACACGCTTGAGCGCTGCTGTTGTTGCTTAAAAAAAGAAAAGAATCTCGTTGCGTCAAGAGTCCTCAGTTTTATTTTGTATTTATAGGACATGAAAATATATTTATTTTTTGTGTGAATGCTTTGAGCGCTCGTGCGTGAAATGACATGACGTAAGGGTTGAAAATAAATCAAAATCCGTAAAAAAAATAAGGCTAATATTTTTTTGTGATCCAGTTGACTACAAAGCAAAAGTAACGGAAACTGACAACATGTTATTAGAAAGGGAATTAAATTTTAAATTGTATCACTCATTTATTCAATTTGGTTTGTCATATTTTGTTATGCAGGCTACTTATTTCTTCATGTAAATGTCAAGATCTTTTACTGCCTTATTGCATAACTTTGAAAAAAATTGCATGTTTGCTACTTTAGTGCTAATTGAATTCAGCGTACTGTGTTATTAATTCAAAATCATGCATTGGCCTTGAATGTAATGTCGTTTCGAATTGAAAAATCTCCATTTGTTATGTTTCAACAGAGATCTTCACAAAGGGTACTGAATCATGTGTCACGATTTTCCAGCAGAAATACGAAGACTGTTGTGAATCCATTGGCGTGACAGCCTTGGCCTGGATATTGTGTTGGCCAATGAAACTAGAATTCGTTTGTAATATTTTAGGTGGTAAGTTTCACCATATATTATTATGATGATGTGTTTTGATTCTTTTTAAATAAGAAAATAGTATGCCTAGTACACGTGTACTTTTTTCTCCGCTGTTGCGTTGTGAAGAAAGTGTACTAAAATATTTTATTGCAAAGCTTTTTCCTTCAACCAGGATTTTCAATGGACTCAACTTGTAACGAAGTAGAGGGCCTCATAAATGAAAACTTTGGAGAAACTTATGTTCTCGTCAAACATGGAATTGATGACTTTACCAAAAGTTTCAAATTTCAGATAAATTACCTGGGGCTGTCTGAAGTTGTAAGCACTTTTTTGCAAAAAAAACCCAAATAAGATAAATAAAGTCTTTTATTTATGTTGTGTTGATTAAAACTCATTCATCAATCAGAAGCATGTCATTTAAAACATCCTTTTGATCTACCCACATTACTTTGCGAATTTTCGAACTATTTTCTAAAAAAAAAGTTTCCTTTGAAAAGTATTATGATGAATGATGCAATACTTTTATGAATAATAGCGAAAAAACGAAACATGGTTGTTAAATAAAGTTACTTTTTACTTATTGTTTTTTTCCCTTTTCTGCAGATCAATCTGGATTCCATGAAACAAAAAAGGGATGAGCTGCTGGAACAGTTTCTTGAGTCAAAAAAATACGTGGAATGGTATTTAACGATGATCAAACGATGTTTAACGATTTCCTACTTATTCGTTGTGTTTAGGTAAGGCAATTGTTGTATGGCAAAATACATATAAATATCAAACATGAAACTTATTATGTGGGGACTGCAAAAAGTATTTCTGTCTTATGTCACCCGGATTTTCATGTGAAATGTCTATTGTCTAACTATAAGCCAAGCTCCATGTTTTAAGCAGGAAAAGTTAAAAACTTTTCTGTAACTTCAGTTTAGTAACGTTATAGTCGCCTTATGATTCTTGACAGGTGTCTGTCTGTTATATTCTAGCAATTTGCAATGTCTTATCAAACAAAACTGCTATTTTGGTTCATAATAATGTGGGATGAAATGTCTTGTTCTTCTGCAATGTAATGAATGTAATATACATACGAGACATTACATAGATATATACGAGATCAAAGTAAAAGTCCATTTGTCAAATTAGGAAAAAGTAAGTAGAGTAGTGGGACGTGTCTCCGCGTCTAAAAAAAATTCTTTTAATAAATTGCACTCACATCTTTTATCTTTGGAGGGTCAGTAATCATGTGAAGATTTTATAGATATTTATATTTACCTCTTAGTTAACTTTCACAAGGATATGTTTCCATTTCGACAATATAACGGTCATCTTATTCCAATCAAATCAGTCAGAAAAAATCAGAGCAAAAATTTAAACGAGAAAATTGATTTATATCATTGCTGCATTGTGCAAGGGTGCAGCGTTTGTGATACAGATAATTCCTTAATACTTTTTTTGCAGGCAAAAAAAAAAGACTTTTAGCAAAAAGTCAGACAAAAAAGTACAAAAAAAAAGGTTGGACTTTTGACATGTAATTTTTTATGACTGCAATATAAGTTACTACACAGCGTTACAGGAAACCCCTAACTAGAGAGGTTTAATGTGCATATTATGTAATAGACAAGTTATTGACAATGTACATAACTCAATGCTACACATCTATGTCATTAATTCTAGAAGATAAATAGAACGTGCTTGATCAGTTTTAGGGAGAATCAAAATCTCTCTCTCTCTCACACACAAACTAGAAGAGGCACTCTCTATCTATAAACCTAGATAGCCAACCCTTTTAATAACAAAGTGTTGAAACTCTCGCAACTTTTTTTTTACTTTTTCTCCACAAAAAAAAGTAGTTTTTTATGGAGGAGTGAAGTGCTCTCATTAAAAGTAGACATATAGTCAAGTCAAGTCACGGCACAGGACAAATGCATGGTGTACGGAATTGAGTTGAGACACAGTGTAGGCAACGTATAAGAAAAGTCAGTAAGTATCTAACGTTGTTTTAGTAGTTTGTGTTCTTTTTTTCTCTTTCTGACAAGATGGATTGTCTCAACTGTGTACACTGTACATAATATTAAGTTATATCAAGCCTTTTTGTTCCTGACAGAATTTGCTCTATTTTTCGTTATTACAACACTACTACTGCTGCACCTTGTACATACAGAGTAGGAGTTGGGAAACATTATCAGAAAAGAAGGCCATGCGTAATATTTTTTTATTGATCTACCTATATTCTCTCCAAGTGAAAGCTGATATTTTACTCATTCATACAGTTTTCCATCCAGCTTGATATACCTAGTATTATAGCTACATACAACCTAAGATGGATTGTCTCAACTGTGTACACTACATAATATTAAGTTATATCAAGCCTTTTTGTTCCTGACAGAATTTGCTCTATTTTTCGTTGTTACAACACTACTACTGATGCACCTCTGTACATACAGACTGTATTACAGAAACTCTGTTAGGAAACATTATCAGAAAAAAGGCCATGCGTAATATTGGTATTGATCTACCTATATTCTCTCCTGATAGTGAAAGCTGATATTTTACTCATTCATACAGTTTTCCATCCAGCTCGATACAGATATACCTATTATAGCTACATAAACGCATGAAAAAATGACTTCCGTACAAAGTAAACTGGTTATGAAGTTATAATGCTCATCGTAGAACATGACGCAACGACGAGTGAGTGTAATAAAGTCATCATTTTTATTAGACTCAATTAAATTAGAAGCAATATCGAGTTCAATGAGATTTTATGAGTTTAGATGAGAAGAGACACAAGAAGCGACGTTGAGTGTTTTAGTTTGTTGGGTTGTATGTAGCGTAGTAGTCTTGTCATTTTTCCCACTGCAAGATGCTAACTTGCCAACTAGGTTTTTTATTTTGTCTATCGTATATCGCCTATATTGCTCTTGGTATATGGAACAATATTACATGTATCTATGTATCATGTATCGTATTATCGAATGTATGCTTGTGGGAGGAAATCTTTTGTATGTGGGCGTGGGCGTATTTTACAAATCTAGATAACCCTTTTTCATCTTTGTTTTCTTTTAGAGAGTGTACATGCGTAACGTTTTACTTTCATGATCTGATCCTCTAATCATCTAATTCATCAAGTTTTAAGCTTTGAAAGAGTTTGCAAGTTGGGAGTTGGGATGCGGTTAAAAAACTGTCAAAACTTCAGCAAGAGAAAAGTTTTCATATTTTTTTTGTATTTAAAATGATTAAGCGGCTGTGCATTGAAAAGTATCAAAGAATCTCATGTCATATAGCCTTAGCCTTTCTCCACATTGTAATAAAATTGAAACGTTTTGGCTTCACAATGTTGGCATCTGACCTACTTAAAGCCTTGAATAATAAAAGAAGATAATATGGCACACACTTTGTTATCCAGCAAAACTTTTCTTTTTGCACTAACCGCCTTAATTCCTGTATAGGCAAAATGGTCGCAGTCATCAATCTTAAATGCCTTTTTCTAGTTTTTTGCTTCCATTTTTTTATTAGATTACTTTACAAGGTCAAGTCGACAGTCAACCAATAAAATATTCAACTTTTGTGCCTTTTTTCTATTTTTTTATGATAGTGCAATAAACTATCACAAGAATTACTTTACGAAGCTCTCCTACGACAACATCTACTTGACTGGACACTTTCATCGCATTGAGCGCCGAAGAAATCACAATAAAAAGAAAAGTACACTTTTACCCTTAAAAAGCTTTGAAAAGGGAGAAATAACCTCTGTAAAACGGTTTTGGTTGACGGGCCCTGAACGGAAAAAGTTTTTTAATCAGCTATTTGCCATTGGCCTACAAGCCGCCATTGTTTTCACAATTTTTGCTTTGGACCATATCTACAAAGAGTTGCTGGGCTTGCTGAAGAACCACGCGGAGATAGAGATTAAGCAAGAGGGTATCCACGTTTTGGCAATACAAGTAACTGGTGAAGGGTTCTTGGCAAAGTTGATGAGAAGAGTTGTAAAGGATTTTAGCGTACGGAAGCAAATTGACATGAAGCATTTTACAAAGCGTATGTCCAATATTGAAAAAATGCAATTTAACATTTCACGTATACTACACGAAGAGACGCAATATTGGAAACTTAACCATTGATTTTTTTGCCTACCTTAAAAAATGTATGTATTTTTATTAGCTTGCCTCCCAAATCCTCGTGAAACATCAGCAAGTTACCACCAACGAGTAACCATTCTCTTTTGTGTTCTTTTTGTCAATGCCTATTTTGAAGCCCATTTCTCCAGATTTCGCCATTGTATCACAGACTATTTCTATCCCAAGGTAAAAACCATATCATTGTGCTCAAAAAAATATAGTGCTTATCATTTTTATTAAAAAGCTTCTTCTTCTTCACCAATTCTCTTCATTTTTATATATAAATGTGCTCATGAGAATGATTGATGAGATGCATCATAAAATGTAAGAGTATTGCCAAAAAAATGCTAAAGAAAATTGCTTTCTTCTTCCTTGCTCCATCATCATAATATCATGTCATCATCGTCCCACACACACACACACACACACACACACACACAAAAAAAATCTTGTATCACTTGAGACTTTTGTTGTGACGTGAAGAGAAGTGACTATTGTTGTTCCTCCTCTTTACATTCATGTCTTTCTATTATGTATTGCATTATAGAAATGAATTTTTTTGACAATGATGATCATTATATGATGATGATGATACCCGCGAGGGGTTTCGCAGCGAAACTTTCGCCTAAAATGATGCCTTGATGACTTTTTCTCATGTTGTTATTGCTTTTTGTTGTGGGTATAACTATACATATTGTATTGTGGATATATTGTAACTTTCTGCTTACCTTTCTTTCCTTTCAGCGCTACAAAAAACGAGCTGTTTGGCTGTATAATGAAATGCTTCGTAGGAGACGGAGAAAGGTAGCCCATTTGAAAAGAAAGGTGCTAGAAAATGCGGATAGATTTCGAACATACGTAAGTAAATACATATCTAAGATATCTTGGAGTTACCTATGTGTAATCTAGCAAACTGGTTTTTTGCTGGAAGCATTAACAAGTAGAGAAATGATCGTCATTATTATTGCTAGGGGAAAAGTAAAAAAAGGAGGATTCGGTTATTTTTAACTTTTACGCTCATCATGGCATCGTCGGTTCAAACTAACTACATGCCACACTTCTCTGGTATATAAAGCTTAACAACTCAGGAGGAAAATTTGAATTACATTACCAACTCATAGAAGCTGACATATATATATTTTCTGTTTGGTTGGCTTGCTTGACAAAGCATTACTTAAAAAAACTGCTGCATGACAGTATGCTAAGCAAGGCTGTTAGAGTTTTTTAGTAGGAAAAAAGGTAAACAATTTTCTGCCTCGTCAGCATCGAAATCCTCTCTTCTAAAAAACTCTCAACAGCTTCCATTTTTTTTCCATCCACTTACTTTTTTTGTTTTTGCCTCAAAACTGAACATAATCGCTCTGCTTTTGTGTTAGGCAAGAAAAAACGCTAGAGTTTTATAAAATAGTAGTGCTACTTGCTAGTGGAGAGTTGATAGACACTAGTAGACACACTACGCAGCAATCACGACACAACGACAACAATTGAAGTGAAAAGGCTTTACATGCATGCTTACTCGCGTTGCTTGCCTTGTTAGAATTATATAATTTGAAAAGCCATAAAACCAACACATGAGAGGAATATATAATGGCTAGTATTATTATAACCTATATACCAATCTCATCCTACCACCCAAACTGTACAAAATGTAAAGACTAGAGACAGGACATTTGTTAAAATAAAAGAATGTAAAATACTTTTGTGTCACCAAATAAGGTTTTTTTTAGCAAAAAAAACTACATAAACTATATATATATATGTTCCTATTACATGGAATATATACAAATGTGGGTCAGATTTTTAAACCATCATGAAGTTTTTCCATAAAAAACACGACATCATACAAATGACAAACAAAAAAGGGGAGCCCTTACAAAAAAAATTATTATGTTGTTGGTTTGAGTGTTGCAAGCCAGGCAAAGAGGAAGCAATGCAATAATACATAAAACCAAATGATAAAAGATGTTTGGCATTAACTTTTGCTGTGGACTATGTACAGCATTTACATACAGACAGGAAATTTTTTATTTTAGTCATTTCAATTTTACTCTCATTTCAAAAAATAATCTATAGGATAAAAAAGGACACATGACAAAGCATGCTGCGACACATATTATACAACATTTTTTATGAATGGTATTATATAATATATACATTTAGCATTTGAAAAACATCAAAGTTCTTGACATTTTTTTTCATTTAAATTTTTGTCATTCATGATTTGCTCTTTGCTCACAAAGTAAAATGCACACTTTCACAGTTTTCTCACATTTTATGTACAAAAAGGAGTCATTTCCTCATTCGATTCTATCCATCACCACCAACCAGCATCCCTATTCCATACGGCTATGTTTGTATATGTTTTCAGCTTGTAATGTTTCAGTGTGTTTTTTTCTTATACGTTTATTTTGCAGATGCCCAAAAACCCACTCCAATTGCTAGCCCATTTCTTCCCGAAACGGTGTGCATGTCTCAAGAGATGGAAAGTTGCGAGGCGGAAGTGCATCCTTTGTCTTGCTAATGGTGCAATTTACCATTGTCCCCGATGTGGTTTTGCGTATTGTTCAGAGTGCTTCAATGACGTTGATCAGAGGTGCTTGCATTGTCTTGCTGAACAGGAGATGAGACAGAAGCAAAATGATGTAATCCCATCAACGTCGCCACCACCAGCATCGACGACGAGTAATAGTAGAACTGCCATGTCGAATAATGACCAGCGACGTAAACGGAGTAGACGAAATAATAGTGTGGTTTAGATTCTGAAGTTGAGTGGAAAACGAACGAAAAAAAGAAGATAATGATGCCTTGTGGGTGCACGCAGCAAGAGTCGAATGGCTGTTGTGGTGTGGCTTTTTTTTTTATAAAATGTAACATTTTTTATATACAGTTTTCCTTTTTTGCAACTTTCTGCTTTAGTTTTATTGTGTTGAATTAGATCTAGCTGCTTTTTGTTCATTTTTATATAGGTATACCACAAAAATATATATTTTTTCAAAAAGAATCATGATGTAAACAGCAGGACTGTGTAATTTCTCACAGATTTAATTCATCTAGTAAATTGTTTTAAAGTTACAAATGACATTTGGGCAGACAGACTGCCAACATGTTCTTGGCTATGTATATAATATCCCAGTCAAGACCTATATTTTGAATTTTTGTAATGAATCGTCTTTTGGTAAAAATGTTTTGATTGTTACTCGTAGTATTATGCAACACTTAAGGACAAGATGGTTAAACTTTCAACGATTCATCATTATCATCACTCATCACGATGTTTTTTGCTCTTGAGTTTTGTGAGTTGATAAAGAAGCGCATTAGACATGGTGTTGGGCGAAAACAGAGAATTTAAGAGGTTATAACTTTTTATCATGTGGAGAAAAATGGTTTGGTGAACTGGTAGCGTTATAGTAAAAGATGTGCAGAAATAATGGAGAAGGAGGAAGTAGTAGTATTGTTGTTTATCACGTAGAGTTTTGAAAAAGAAGAAGAAGAAGGCTTTATGCTATTTATCTTTTTGCACGTTTGTTATTTGTTATCATGAATGCATGAGGATTAGCGATGTGAACAGATATTTTGATGTCGAATTGCAACATCGCAATAAACATGTAGAGTAGAAAGCTATGTAGTAGAATGGAACGTAGTTTTTGGAATATCAATGTAATAACATAAAGTTGGGGAGACATTTTTAACTTCGGGGTCAAGTTTTCAAGTTTTGGTGCATTTTGTGTGAAGATGATATTTCTTTTTAAGGGACACTAAAACACATGGTACTACTGCAATGAGTCGATTACTGTTGAACGCGATATTGATGATCAATATGCGGTTCCTTTTACATTTTACGCTCACAATTGACAATATGTGGTTCATATCATAATACTATTATATATTGTATTTATATTATACGTACGGTGTTTTTTGCAATAATGATACTGAATTTTAAACGACTCATGAATAAACTGAAGAGAGTATACTAAATTACTATACCTATTTATTTATTTATGTCTATAGCAAATGTTAACCACTTTTTACTTATGAAAATATCCACAACGAAATAAATTGATCCACTATATTCACTGTATGCTGCTACTGCTACCCATCCACTATACATATACCCACCATGCCTTATCATCCTGTCATCATCCTAATATTATGCACATCACGCTATAAATCTGTGCTTACATGAGTCGATGCAAAACGACAAAATAAAAGAAAAAAAATGCACGCGTGATATTTTGCCTATTTTTCCATCTTTGTCCCAAGTCCTTGCTTGGAAAATATAAGGTTCTTATTATGTGGTTTGTCTTCCCTTCTTCACCTGAGCCTCCCTACTATTCATGCATGCAGGTTTTGTACCTACATTATTGCATGCATAAATAATGCATGAGATTCACGATGAGAGGAAATGAGAAAAACAGCATGATATGATGATGATGATGGCAATATTTGAAGAAATCTGAAATCCACGTAGTTATTGCATACGTTCGTTGATTCAGGCAAAAAGATATTCAAGAAGAAGAAGAATATGAGACTTTTCATGCATACGAATTCCATTTTTTCGTGATTACTTTAAATTTTATCCAGTAAAAGAAGACTTGAAGTCTTTTGAGGAGATGTCTTAGTTATACCGTAGGCCGTACTTATGATGAAATTCCCACTTTCATTTTTATCATCATCATCATCATAATATATATATAAGATTTTTTTGCTTCCGGCAGATGATGTTGAGATAAAAAAAGCAAAGTTGATCAGTATCACACCGAGTCAAAACATCATCAAAAAATTGAGCACATATCATGGAGGCGAGATTGGGGAGAGTATCCAGAGAGCACGTATACCTACTATACATTCTTTCTGAGAATATAATATTTTTTTTCCACTTTCCTACCACCCCCGAATTATTTTATGCATATTTTTGGGAAAATGAAAAGATCCGAGAGTACCTGGTACTCCTGGCTTTGTCATCACATCAGCAAAAAATACATCTTATTATTACAGACTTTGATCTAAATGATAAATCACGTTGTGCCAAAAAAATACTCACTTGGAAATGTAATGAAAGGCGCCTCATTTGTCAGCAGGTTTACAGCTACAAGAATTTCGTGGCCGGGAGTTTGAAAAACTCTAGAACGAAGATCATTCCAAAAATGGCATAGGTATTATTATTTTTTCCTTGTAATACTTTTGTATCAAGAAGCTTATTTTACTTTCGGTTTCATATAGTGAGACAGGAGGCCACATGTGAAAATAATAATCAAAATACAAAGGGGGCTCTTGTGGTGTAGATGCAAAATAATTTCCAGTGAGAGTAATAAAAATCTACTCAAGTCCAAGTCCTAAGGACAAGTACCTACCGTTTATGTAAATACAATTCGATTGTAGTGCAGTACGAAACAAGGATAAACAGTAAACACAAAGTAGACAATGAATACAATAAATGGGTCCTTTGAGAAACCCTTTTTAGCTTTTTTCATTTGTAAAATGTACTGTGAATGAAGACATTCCATTTTAACTGTACATCAGATAAACATGAATAGTCGAACAAAGGAGAACTTTACAACTCGCAGCGTTACAACAATCCGCCTATAAAGTTTTATAGGTACATACATGTTTATTTGATCTCTCTGTAATTACAGCTACATATTTGAATTGAAATGGAGAGAAGAACATTTTCTTACAAGGATACTCGTAAATGTTTTGAAGCTCAATACTAATAGTATCATGTTTCAAGTCTCACGCTACCCCGAATTGCTAATAGTGAATAATATAGCGTGTATAAGCGCGTTGTAATTGCATCCGTGTATCGCCATAGTCGGAGTTGAAATACTATTGGCTGTATTGACGCACGGGTGTAAGGTATCCCACGCAGATACGGAATATAATATACTCTTTATACAAACAGGCATGCGATTTCCAAGTATTTATCTAATGGAACGTAAGATAATCTCTCTCTGCTCATCATCATCATCATTCCCGAAAAGATTCGCCTACGCTGACATGTAAAGAAGCAAGTATATAATATGCTATCACCAGGAAAGCAATTACGTATTTTTCATGATAATATCATGACAGGAACATGGCAGAACATGGGAAACTGGTGATAATCATCTTCTATGACATCGTGTGATGTAAAGTTAGCGAGCGGTACTAGTACTTTATTTTTCAGGTATACCTAATAAACCGCACACATGTAGTTAATAATTGGATCACCAAACGCTTTCTACCTTTTACTTGTGTGATTTTTCATCTTTAATTCTCTTTTCCATTGGATAACAACACAAGTATGTCAACTACTCTTGCTGTTGGATCGTATTCGTTGTGATCATTCCGATCTCCTTTGTAGTCATCATTACCACTAGTCAGAACAGATCAGTAGCACTGCTCCAGGGTTTTATTGCCACTTCAGAGGAAGCAAAAGAGGAAGTTTGGAGGAGGACAAGAATCGAGGAGGATATAGAAAGTAGTACGCCATATGTCTCCTCCAAAGCCCTTTTCCCAA
>JAITYZ010003041.1:0-16326 GCA_027744595.1 Paronellides praefectus | reverse complement strand
GTTATGATAACTCAAAACGTTGATTCATCGTGGATGTCGTGGATTGTCTTGTGGTTGTGCATAAAGTTTCACGAATTTCCCTGTTGCGGCTCTTCCCATTTCTTCACATATGACAGCAAATAAAACTGTTTCCTCAAACTGGCAAAGGCTACACAGGGAAAGCAACCTCACAACGGGGAAATGCTGGACATGGCATGCCATGAAAGAGTAATTTTATTTCACCGGTATATACATACATATAATCTCTCTTGCATAATACACGTGCTCTATTTGGTGTAAATAATCTTATGGAATATACATTTATCCAATAAGAAAATGCACAAAATTATTAAAGTTGCATGTCGATAGCATTATTTGGCCTCCAGTGTGTGTGTGAAGCTGGCATTACTCTTTGAACGACATGAACTCCAGCAGCAGGGGAGAAACTTTTTTTTTGGTGGGTTTGAATCCTCCAAAGCAGATAGTTTATGGTTTTGTACATCACATGAAATTCTTCTTTTGTCTGCTTTCCTTTTCCTTAAACAGAAAAGACCACACCAGCCAACCACGCATGCATTACTCGTCACGTACACCGGATATTAAATTGTTTCATTTATTAATTACCACAAGTTTATTACTTTTTTTGGAATCATTTTCTCTCATGTTCCACTTGTTTCACAATTTCCTTTCCCTCGGACCAAATTTTGCATTTGACATTTCTCTGCCATTATCGGTGGGTCGAAATGAGGATATTGTATAAAGAGGATTTAGTTATATTTTATGAGAAAAAACTGCAATTTTCAGTAATATTTATGCTACCACCCGCCAAAATTATTGTATAAAGGAATTGCTGGAGTAGATCCAACATTTTCATGCGAAACATGTACATAAAATACTTGTAACTTCAGGATTTGCAGGGTGCATGTATGTATAATAATACCAATGTATGCTTACTTATTCATAAATAAAGTATAGCACACTGACAAAAAAATGTAATAAACTTTCCTAAAATCATATATTATTATTTAATTCACGGAATACGAATGCATATACATCCACCTATATGTTCAAACAATACTAGTGTGTATTTTGCTGTATGTCCATACAACAAGGAGTTGCATGTCGACCATGTAACGCATCGAAAACAGATCGCTAGAGGTCATTAAATAGATTGTATTTTAATGAAAGAAGCGCACTTGTCAGTTTCCTTGTTCATCAAAAAGACAAGCTTTCATTTTTCCAACTTTCACCTTCCCCATCAAAAACTTGAACAGAAGTGAACTGATTTTGAACAACAAAATCAACAAATACACCTAGGTACACGTGTATCCGTATTTTTAACAGGTTGAACAAATTTTATTTGGCACAAGGCACAACACAATTTTATAACATTAAACCAAACAGAAATAACTTTAATGTTTAATATCATAAATTGCTCAAGGATAAACCAACGACGGGCTCAAAATTTTAGTCACATATTATTATGTGTATGTATATAAATGCCTTTAGTGTTTGCTAAAAGAAAACTTAATGTCTGTTACTAAAATGATATATGACTATATAGCCATTTCTCTTTTTTGAAAAATAAGCGATTTAAAAAAAAATTCAAAGTGTTAAACAATGGTAATTATATAGTATACTTGTTGGAGTATTTTCAGTACGGCGGTATATCTGACACCCACTTTTACTACACCCTTATATTTAATTTCGTTTATGAAAAGCAACCATACTAAGAGATGAAGTGTAAATTTTTTATTAACTTTCCCCTCCCATGCCACCAAAGTAGACAGCGATGGCATAGACAGATACTATTATACCGCGCGCACACAGGGAAAAGAGATAAAATTTCCTTTTCGTGCGTAGTTATGTATTGTAAATTTACAGCTAGCAGATCTCACGTTTCCCCAACTTTGCAATGTATACTTCCAACAAGCTAAAATACAAAAAAAGCTGTATCGTGTGTTAATTCAGTTTATATGGCGATATAAGCGAGTAAACGCTGGAGCTGGTGTAGAGATATCAGATAACACACGCCTCACACTTTAACTGTGTCATTTTCATCACTTGATAAGCAACAAAAGGAGGAAGGAGAATAGAAGGAAATTCTAGATTATTGTAAGTTATAGCCATATCATTTCCAAGTGTGTGTCTTACGCTTTCTCATTATTTCTCTTTTTGCAGGATTATGGATTTTCATAAAAGGAGAAGGAAGAAGAATGACTTGAATTAAAAAAGCAAGAAGAGAGGACCAAAGGGAAAGAAATTGTTCCACAATAATATCCTCCCCCAATATTACTGTACTGTAACTACATATATATATATGTACATTGTACATACTGCTGCTAACACGTTCCTCAGCATTTCTAGAGGCATTTTTCTTGGAACTGAAGTACAAGGGACAAGTACAACTGCTGCCACTGTTACCGCTGCCAAAAAAAGCTAAAAGGCTATCCTTCTTCTTTTATTAATCGCCGCGCCACCACTCCATGTACTACCCTATCGTCATCGCCTCTTACTTTACTTTTCTCTCTATTAATACTTATTCAGAGGTGCATTAGTAGTGGCTAGGAGCATCCTGTCGCTGCTTCAGTGTGCCAGAGGATACGACTGCATATTTTTGGGATGAGTTATTTCCTATCAGTACTCCAGCTTCTTTTCCTTCTTATAACAGTCTCCTCAAAACAATGTCTCGAAAGAAACGTAATTCAAATGACCGGAGGTACCAAGGAGCAAAGTCAAAATGGCTACCACTATGGTATTATAACAACCCCGAATTTTCCCCACCCATTTTCCCACACCATTCAATGTTAGCTATGTTATTGATGCATCTTATCATGATAATGACACTGTGATTAACGTGTATGCTACACAAATGTTCCTCAACAAAAAGGGAATCAAATTTTTTCAACATTCCACATTTGAGTTTTGCGATCAAGCACCAAAACACAGGCGAGATTGCAAGAAACCCTATGATCATCAGCATACGGAAATCAAGACAGGAGAGATAGATGATCTTCTACGCGTGACAACCACTTGTCCCTTTTTGGAAATTCAAGTCACCGTACCGGAACTGTATGGATACCATTATAGGTCTCGAGATCCCTTTCTCTTTCACGTCTATGGTTTTAATATCACTTTCGAAATTGTATCAGACAAATTAGAGCATAAAAACGATTCCTGTAATCCAAAAAATTGCTCTAACTTGGGACATTGTTATCTTGCAGAAAATTGGAGGTAAGTGTGTCGTGCCTATTTTTACGCATAAATATGAGACAACGTACTGCAGCATCGAGCAAATATTCTCCAACAAATTGTATTGTTTTTTTGTGTGCAATAAACACGTGTCTGAGAATGTAATTTCGCACCGCTATGCGTTTAGTACTCTGTTATTAAATGCGTAAGCGTACTTGAAATTGACTTGCGGATATACGCAAAACTTGGAGTCATAATATATTAAACAATAACTAGTTATGGGAGTCATTTGCCGTGTAGCTGATTACCTGATTATTAATAAAGCTTCGCTAATATCCCAACAAATGCATATCTTGTTCCAGGGACTTTTTCTGTGATTGTCTGAAAGATCATCCCGGACGGTACTGTGAGTTTAGTCCACATTGCAACCCAGAAAACAACATTACATTTTGTGACAATGGGGGCAAATGCATGTAAGTAACTTAACCACACCCTTCCCCTTCCATGTGTCTGCACACGTGCACTCATTTGAACTTGGGCTCATGAATTTCCCCCACAACAGATACGTATTCTTAACCTTCTACCAATGCAAAATGTATTAAAAGATGAGTTCATACATTCAGATAAGAGCATATGAATTATTGCGCATAAAAAGTTACATGAATTATGGAGCTAAGATATTAGTTTTATTCAAAGTTGTGCATTTATTTTGCAGTCCTCTATTTTAAAAATGTTATTCTTTCAACGTACAAACATTTTCCAACAATACAGAATAAATATAGTATACAATTTGACGTACTACTCCGGACATGCATCATATTTTTTTTTATTATCGTTTCTATTTTGGGAAGTATTTATTTTTTAAATATATTGTTCTTTATTGTATGTATTTACGTATGCATAATATATGTATGTATTTGGACATGTGTATAACTCACAAAGGAAAATTGTTCTAAGAATTGATCTTTCTCCGCGGAAATAGTGCTTTGTTTATGAGTGTGGGCAAAAAAAGGAGTCAATGGACTATATATTTATATATAAATGTTGTACAGAGAAGTTTTTACTGCAATTTTTTGATGCTGTATCACATGTGTAGCGTGTTTCGTCAATACATGCATCTTTAAAAGTTTCTTATTTTTTTGGTCTCATTTTCAAGGAAGACAAACATGTGTGTAAAAAGTTTGTCCGGATTGTTGGAAAAGTTTTTTTTCTATACTACAAAAGAAAGTAGACAGCAGTAGCTCACTTACCCAAGCCGTGTTACTCATATGCACTTTTACGTAGCAGTCGTGCATGCAGCTCTCTCGTGCTTTCTTTTCTTATGTTTTATAAATAAAATAGGATATTATTTTTATCATTCCCTACTTCCCATATTGAGTTATAGATACACAAGGGTTAGATTTCAATAAAATGTTGTGTATACGTTACGTAGTTATAAACGTATTTATATATAGATACATATTAACTGTCCTGCAAAATGCAAGATCGTCCGTCTTTTTTTTCTCCAGATCTAAAGCTCGATAGATTTCAGTTAGACGGGGCAGAAAATCCCCAAAAGTAAAAATAAAACATTTGTCCTAAACTCCTATTCTTTGTAGGCGCATTAATCAGGATCCGCTATGGATGCATGCATATAAACCAGACTTTCTCCACCAGACTTGCTTGAACCAAAAATGTTTGCCCAAACTGAAGAAACTAAATGAAACGTTTGTATCCACTTTACATGCATTTCTCTCTTGAAATCTTGAAAATAAAAAATGAAACGAATGGAAAAAACAACAACAAAAGAAGTTTACTTTTGTTTACTAGAAAATCTTTTTGACGATAAATTTCATGTGTAGCGTATTTATTCAAAATATCATGCACGAAAGAACAAATTGCTCCATCCATAATTTTGTCCTGCTTCTTGTGGCAAAGTAATAAATATATAAAACCGAAATCTCGTGTAAATTCTAAATGCATGTATAGTTTATGCTTTGTACGCATAATATATATAAGGTATATGGTAAAACTTAAAATGTTGTCGACATATCCTTCTTTTTATTTCAACCGAAAAGTTGGAGAAATAGCAATCCCAACAAAAAGAGATAAATAAAAACGTTCAAAGAGTATTTTTCCGTCTAAACGCTTTCTTTCAGAGTTAAGTATTTAACGGTCTATCCAAATATTCATAATGTTTGTTTGTTAGTCTGGACGGATTGAAAAGATATATAGTATTGTGCACTTTATTTTGAAAAATGGTTTTGTATAGGGAGAGCAAAATGTAATATAATGAATCAAGTTGTACAACGTTAATATAGTAATATGCTCATGATGATCCACACCACACAGGCAACCTTTACATCAAACGAAATGGGAACTTTATAGTGAGAATTTATAACATTTTTCTTTCGTCTTAAAAAGTGTCTTTTAAGATGCCCTCACCCCAACTAACAAAACCCGTATATCTCAAACATCCATTTTGTGAGCAAAGTATTTGTATATAGTGTACCTATATAAATAAGGTAGGTATAAATTATAATAACAAATTTTCAAGTGTACCACTTGGCGTGAGCACAAATATAACTAGATGCATAATAGACTGGCAAAAGCAGTAAGTGAAATATACTTTCTCAGACTGCCGGCGGAAGACAAGGTTAAAAAAGGTGGTAAGCCGGTTACCGCGCGATCGCTGATTGTAATCATGATCATTCATGATGATATTGATAATGCTGTCTTACTATGGTTTTCTAGTTGTGAATTACACTCATGGCGTAGTGGTGTAAGTAGGAAATGGAATACAAACGTTTTATAATAATAAAAAAGCATAGCCAAATTCACAGAACCAGTCTAAAAGTACAATAGCAGAGAAAGTAACAGCAGCGAAACGCCAACACAAGTACTAAAGCCTGCGTTTTGAGTAACAAGAAGAATGAGTCAGAGAAAAAAAGAGATACAATCGGTCTTTTCCCACTTCCTTTCACAATGGCATGTAAGGATATATGACGACTCTTTATAATATTTCGTGATCATGATCGCGACGTCTGTATCACGTTTGCTTGCACTTTTTTACAAGTCTCAGCAATGCAGTGCCAACAAACATTCCATCAGCTCACAGTAAGTAGAGCTTCACAAACAAAAAAAGAGACAAAAAATAGGCAGATCGGTCTGGCTCTGCAGAGTACGGCTGCGAGTGAAACCCATCACCCATCAGATCAGAAAAACTCATAAAGAAAGTGAAAGTGAAGAAAAAAAGATGGACAAAAAAGTAGAAAGTGGTGCTAAGTGAGGCGCTACAAAAATCTGAAGGAAAAACAGTATTGTGGAAAAGCGAAATACAATGACTTCTGTTTTGACATGATATATTTATTTGTAAGTTTATGTAAGAATGTACATACATATATACACACAATACGTTTGGTTGAAGTATAAATATTGACTTGTCTTCCACCCGCCGCTAATATATTTCCCTTGCCAGCAAAACAAGATGAGGTCTACAAAGCAGCAATGCTCAAATAAATCATTTAAAATCATAACAAACTCACATAATTTTCCATCTTATGAACAAGCAGCTTAGAGAGTAATACTAATAAGTACTAAACAAATATATATTTTGACCTCCCAAATTTCTTGATGTTTTTCAAATAACTCCATGTATTCGTAGATTCATTTGTTCCGACTTTGCTTTTAGTTATATTCATTAACTATCTGTTAATTTTAACACAAAATTTGATTTGTTTGTCTTCTAAATTTATACTCCACTTATTTTCCACCAAAATTTTCCAGTGAAAATCGAAATTTTCCCCAGAATTTATTATCATTCTTAACAAAATAATTTTTTAACGATTTAATTTTTTTGACAGTCTCTGATTTTTATAATCGGATGATTTTGATCATCCCTGTTTCTAATAAAAAAAGTTTAACGTGCCAGACGATGCAGTAGTAAAATGGAAACATTCAGTAAAATATATAATAGGTAGATAGATAAAACTGGTTAAATATTTGGTTTGTGTACATAACATAATATATATGTTGAACCTGTCATAATCTATATCGCCTACAATTTATCATCTTGAAAATCTGCTTTTCTTCTTTATCTGATACTTATCCTCGTTGGTTTGAGCAATATATTATTTGACATATTTTAACTGTGACAGTCTGAAAAGATTCCGAAAGTAAACAAATCAATCATCTCGGATGGCGTACTTGTTGAGAGAAGTCATGTATAGAAGTAGCCAAGGTGGTACGTGCCAAGACAAAACTCTTTGTTACAAAGTTCTTGTATTCAAAACGTACAATAACAATACTTTATAATAATTCCTTGTGTATATAATAGTTGCCGCAGTTCGTCTTTAGTAGAGATGTAAACGTAGATGTAAACCTATTGTTGGTGCAAATGATTGATTACTCTCACTCACCACAACTTATTTTTTTCCAGCGAATGTATACGTACGGGCTTGCTTGATGGGAAAAGGAGTAAAGTGAAAGTGAATACATATATTATTCTTGATGATAAAGATGATCGTAAAAGTTGGCATCTCTGTCTAGTGCTATAGTGTCTTGTGTTTTACAAATAAAGTGGCAGAGGTTAACTTGGTGGGGTCNGTGTTTTACAAATAAAGTGGCAGAGGTTAACTTGGTGGGGTCTCTTATTGTACCTGTTTGTTCGCAATGAATTTTGGTCTTTAGGGGAGCTAGAGCCGCATCTTTGGTGGAATGCGGTACAATTATCGTTCGTGAAAATATGTAATGCTTTATTAGCTAGGGTTGGTATACGCAATAAGTGCATCATTAGCCGTTTCGTGTAAACAACGATTCTTTAGATACCTTTATCATGACAAAGATTTGCATCAAAGGATTAACATTACTTATCTTATCATATCATCAATGTATGTATGTACCTTCATTTTCTTTTGACCATTATGCTAGGTATATACTAGTTTAGGCTTTCGACTGTGGGGAAAATTCATAACAATACCAATGCCATCAAAGAAAGCATGTTTTATGAGTGTGATTGAAAGAAGATAGCTTAATAATTCATGTTAGACGTATAAACAAGCAATAAATTAATGGACTTCTGGCGATATGATAAAAATAGCCGATATCAATAATGCATAGATCATAGAATCCATTAATCAAACAGCAATTTGTCATCATAAAAGAATAGAAATATTTTTGTTAATAATAGTAGTAGAGATGTGGTATGTATTGTATGTACCTTTGATTTATTTTCCAGAATTGTTGAATCCGGCAGCGGATATTGTAATTGTAACGGGACTGGATTCCATGGGATAAAATGCGAGAAGAGAAATGAGCAACCCAAGGTATCTGCTCGAACAGGTATTTTAGTTATATTTATTCCTCTGGAAATGCCAACAGACTTGTATCTGTTTAAATTTATCTAAATTAAATTTGTCATTAAACTACAACTCAATTTCAACTTTCACAACCACATTAAATTTGCCCAGGCTGTTCAAACCCAAATGAATGCCCCATCGAGGAAAGTAAACCGCAATGTCAACATGAACCCTCCAAAACACCGTGCTCATGTTCCCCCAGTTCTAAGAGTGGAAGGTCCATTCCAAAGGGTAAATAAACTATTTAATCTTCTTTTGAACTTTTATTTAGGGACGCGCATAACTCAAGCAATATAAGTTTTCCAGGAGACAACACAAAAGAGTTTTGCAATTCTCAAAGTTTGTTTACATTCCCTGAGCGTATTTATTTTGTCCAGGAAGAATATTGTTGTGATCAAAGTAAAGTTGAAATTGAAGTATTGAGTCGCATATCATTCACAATATTATATGAACGACACATTGTCATGCTATCTTCTCTTGCCCACACAGCATTACACAATAATAAGTTTTTTGCTTTGTGTTTGCACGTGCAGTGTGTACCTTGGCATAACCAATGAACACGAACTAAAAAATAATCATTACGTACCTATCTGAGGAGGAAAGTCATCGTGTTAAATTACAATTGAGCTGTATGTGTAATCACACAAAGTACACACAGACAAGCAGCTTTCAATTTTATTTGTACCGTTTTCGTAGTAAACTTTCACTCAACAGCAACAACAACAATGTACAAACACACTCTTTATGCTTGCAAACTATAAATATATACCTATTGCTAAACCACAGCAGTTACCACACGAGCACACTCGGCATACATTTATAAGGACATACCTCTTAAAAACATAATCAAACGACATGTTGTTCTTTTTAAAAAAACAGACTGGGTGAAATTTGAAGCTATCATATTCATTTCTCCAAACTACACAATACTCGCCAACCAGACCACCGTTGGCTACGAGTTGCAAACGAACATCAGTCGTTGTTTCAAATCAAAAAACTTGTCTGACCTGCACAACGTTATGGTGAGGTTTCATCCATCACCTCATGAGAATTATCACCCTCGCCCGGAACAACTACAAATTCATTTTCATGGACCAGCCAGCTTGCGAGACAAAGTGCGTACACTACTCATGGATTACTTGTTCAACGATGAAAGAACCACTTTTTTCCGTAGACAGGTCCCACTTTTGAGAAACAAACAATATGAGTTGTACATCATGCCGCGAGTCAAATACAAGGTAGCTGAAACTTTTGCGCTTTCATATATAAGCTCAGTTAGATTATAACACAGCAAACATTCACAGTAGTGGAAGTGGGTGTCTGGAGTATTCCAAGAATGAATGAAGTAAAACCTATAATCAAACTGATTGAATTTTTTCAGAGTATTGAGGTCAGCAAGAAACTGAAAATAGGAAAGCCCATAAATATTGCATGCACGGCTTACACGGGGCGATCAGATTACTTTTCTGGAAAGGATATTCGATTCCGTTGGTTTAAGGATAAATTACCTGTTAATACATCAATAGCGACAAGGTAATAATTATTTATTATCTCAATTCACTTAATAGTTCAGGAATGTTATTATTACATAATTCTGAACACCTGCTGTCAATACAAAGAAGAGCAAAAAAATCGGTTGTTCACAAATAATTTTGGAATGTAACGCGAATAAATGATTCGATATTTTAAAAGGTTTACCTCTTTATGCTTTACACAGGCACATGAACATTTCCCCATCACACCGAATAAACGAAAACATAACCAGTTCTATTATAATGATTGACTCTGTATCATCATTTGACGGTGGCTTATGGACTTGCGAGGTAAGACATCATCATCCACAATACACAATATTTATTCATGAGTGGAGCGAGGATCAAGTCTCGTCCCACATGTCATCCCATGTCCTATATTTGTACGTAATGAAATATGTCAAGTCATGGAGGCACAGTCCTAAACCATGAAACAGGCTTTGCATTCTTCTTTCAACCGAAACACACTGTTATTTGCATATAAATTATCAAAATATCAAATCATTCCCTCAACAGCAACGGAATATTATGTGATAATGATGTATGCAATACTATTCTATATACCTTGGATGTATGTAAGTCACACAACTTTTTGTTTTGACATTGAAAACAGATCACAGACCTAGAATTTGGGGACCGAGAATGTGGAGAACAAATTGTGGAAGTGATCTTACCGCCGCAAATAGAAATCGAGCCAATGAGCCTTACACTTGAAAGGGTAAGTACATAAACCAATAAATTCTTGGCAATAACTTTTACTTGTGTAACAAGCAAACAATAAAATGCTCAATTAGCAGGTGTCGATTTTACTGAGCTAACTGCATATTCGAAATTGTAATTTAGAATCATTCGTTTTCTGGTTTTCAACAATAAGCTGACGTATCTACGATTATTTGGCTGGCTTTCTCTTTCAAGCATACCTACTTTCATTCCAATATCCCTTGAACCTTTATAGCTGGTTCACAGTTTTTCATAAGAATAATATTATGTAGAGGAAGGCATATGATATTATGTAAGGCTGATGATGAGACACATTACATTAATGAGTTCAACTGTTGTTTCATTTTTACCATTATTTTACTGATTACAGCGAAAAATTGAGCAAGGAAGCAAAGTGATAACATGCACAGATGGAAGTTACTCCTCGTACAATCCACGCAATAAATCCACAACGTTTATGTGGTCCAGGAAAACTGCCACTGGAAACTCCAATATTGTAAAGAATGACGACCTGGTTGTGCTTGAAGATATAGTTCCACAGGGAAAAATTCTTAGACTGTTAAGAGCGGAGCAATCAGAGTCATTTTCTTGTAGTGGCACAAACAAAGAAGGTGAGTCACAGACGTGCTAAAAAAAGGATAATATTATGAAAGACGATTTATAATATATATACAACATTGACATCTTGAGTGAGAAAGAAAAGTGGAAAATCGGTTATACTAACAATCAGTTACAGCATGATCTATTAACTTTAGATACGATTTCTATACATGGAACGATGTGAAAGTGAAAGTATGAATTAGTATGAAATACTCACGCACGTAATATGTATGCTTGTATTTTTTATTTGGGAAAGACCTGATTTTGTAGCAATTGCTTTGAGTTATATTCTATCGTGTGTTCGTGTAGCCCATAAAACAAAAAAAAAGAAAAAAATAGTGGGAATATTCTAGTACATTTGTATGTATTCCATTGAAAAAATACCATGTTACATAAATAAATAGCACACAACTTGAGTATTATTATTGCCAAACATAATGAAGATATCTGTAGCTTGAACAATAATGCCTATATCTACAAATTAAAATCTATAGGTGGGGAAAGATCAAAAATTCTGCACGTAAAAGTTCTAGACTCGATCAACTCGGCTTCATGTAAGCAACACTGGGAACCTTTACTTAGACCGTCAGAGAAAGAAAACAAATTGGTGTGGGAATGGACAGCTCCAAGTTCTGTGGCAATGATACCATGTCCAAAAGGGTTTATGGGTTACGTACAACGCCGTTGTATTCAGAGCAACACGGGAAAAGTTCATTGGGGCAAAAGTGATTTTTCCCGATGTATTTCTGATCAGTTAAGAATAGTCAATGCAACTGTAAGTTAATTTTTACTCAATTCTTCTTTACCATATCCTTCACATTTATTTGGTGTGCGTCAAATTAGCAATTGCAAAATGTTTCATTTTATATGATTTTCCACCAGCTACAAAATGCCAAAAGAGGATTCGGAGATTGGCAGGATTGTAATGTGATGAAATTGATGAGTCAGTTGGATAAATACGTGAATGAAAGCCGAGTGCTGTATCCGGGGGAAGGCGAGAAAATTCTTACAATCCTGGCAGATATTGTGAAATATGCTTCTCATAAAGGACATGTAAGTAGCTGTAAAAGATACATGCACAGATACAAAATTTTCTTGTACAAGTATTTCTCAGCTTACAAAAAACAGGAAATTCCGAATAACAAGGGTAATTTTGGAACATGCTGTCTAACAGGTCAATGGGGTATTCTTCCAAGTGTTTTTCGGAACAACTGTCAAGCTTTTGAAAATTCCAAACTCTTGTGTGAAAGAGAAAAGCGTACTAACTCTCTTCCAGATCATTGTGGACATGGCAGTTCGTGGGGCAATGTAATACCTCAACTTTGTGGCTAATCCTTTTACTCTTTAGCATTTTCTCTTAAGACAGCTTTATAAAATATGCACGCTACAGAAATAGCTACTTCCAATTTCAATATATCTGACACATTCAAGAGGGAAGTGTTTTGCTATTTCTCTTATATATTTTTCCCTACAGGCATGCAACAGCTAACAACATCAATGACAAACCTCACATTGTAACATCAGAGGTTTTGATGCTTCAGACATTACCAATAAATGCAGAAGGCGACCGTCAAGAATTTTCATACATATTTCCACAGAAAGATGCTTTGACGTAAGCTGTGCAATTAATCTTCATACGTGAAAGTTTTATGATACATTTGCAATTGCATACATACATATATCTTGTAATATTTATATCCTATAATATTTGATATTATTCAATGGATAAGCATATTTATTTCATTATTATTATTTTTTGACAATATCCGTTTTAATTAACGCGACAAAAAACCATAATCACATATAAATGCATATAAAATACATACATTGCATTGCATTTGTAAAAAAATAACTGTTTGCTGAGAGAAATCTATTTGTTCCATTTTCATGAAGGAATCCAAACTTGACTTGGCTTAAGGATAAGCTTCATTTAACCTTTCTAGTTGATACGAAAGGACGAACAGATGCGAATAGCCATAATATGATGTATTATCTGATGATGGCTGCATATAGAAACGTATCCTATCTGTTAAATGGTATAAAACGACTTTTATTCCAAACGAAGTCTCCTTCAAAATAGGTACGAGTGTGAAGGGAAAGAATATCCGGACATCTATTGAACTCATTTCTCCCGTCGTTCAAGTATCAATTTCTGACGGTTACGTTTTGCAAGGCGGTTCCCCTATCAAGATACAATTTAACATGTCTAAAGAGCACAGGTCACTAGTCACTCTTTTACCGATGCCTTCCACAAAAGGAAACATACCACCAGTGAAAGGAACATTCTACAGTTGTGCAGTGTTAGACAATTCCAGTCTCCCAGCGCAAGCTGACTACTATGAGGGATTACGATGGACTTTGAATGGCTGTAAGATGGATGTTCAACACAATAGCTATGTGGAATGTCAATGCGAGACTTTTGGAATTTTCGGACTGCTAAAAGTTACCAATCTTGAAGATGTGAGTTTACATAAAAATGAGAAAATGGAACAAACCATGATGTCATTCCATTCATGTGCTTTTGTGTGCATAAGATATTTATGCATAAGAACAAAATGTTTTATGCATAAGATATTTATCAAGACTGCAATAGTATATGCTTGTTTTTTTAGAATAAACGAGAAGTGTAATGTGCGATGCTGATGCTTCATGATTTTTATGTTTTTTTTGCAGGAAATTCTTGAAGAAAATAACGAGATTCCAAGGATCATAATCGCTGGATTCTCACTTTGCATACTAAGTTGTTTGCTGTCAGCAACTTTGATCTGTGTCTACTTAGAATGCCGGCTCTCTTTGAACTCTCTGTATACTCTCAAGCTACTTGATTGCTTGTTCATTTTCTCTGCTGTGTTCATTGTTTTACTTGGGGTACGTACAAACTTTCTCATTTACATAAAATAAATAAAAACTACATTTCTTGTTTGCCGTAATTTTCAACATAAAATGTATACAAACAATAGTTTCAATATAAAAATTCATGTTTTTTATCTAAAAAAAATTGCAGAGGACGGAAGTGCCTTCTGCCTCCTGGTTGGTCTGGTCAACCGCTGCTTGCTCATTTCTTATTTCGTCCCTTGGTGTTCAAGTGACAAAGGCCCTCCGTATTTTGCTCATGGAGGCCACTCCTGATTTACCTGCCTTTATTTTCCCTTGGCTTAAGAACGTTTCGCCAGTTACATTACTGTCCGCGATAACTTTTAGCACGGTATTGCCAGTGTGGACTGCGACGGCTGCGAAAATGATAAGAGAAAGTAGTTCCAATGAGTCAGCTTTCCATGAAACTTCCCATGTTTTTGCCATATTTGTGGGAACTGTAGGGTTGGTCGTATTAGTATTTTTAGTCATTTACTATAAAGCAGTTTTGAAAACCAAAGGGGATCTCGATGGATATCAACGAGAAAATGCACATACAGCTACCAACATGTACACATCTGACATGACTTGGATACTTACCTATAGGTATGATGATAAGTGTTTTACTTGCTTCTTTACCCAACGTTTAAGATAACGCTGGGCATGTGTAATGTGTAGTTGAATATGACGTGCGTATTTTTTATATATTTGTAGAATGAAGACTTTGAACAGGAGCCTGGGTCACACTTTAATTCTACTTGTAACAATTCTTGGTATCGTTCTGTATGAGAACCTTCGACAAAGTATCTTCATTCAATATTTCTCGGGGCTATCTGTTACAGCAATGGTATGACTCACAACAAACTTTCACCAACCAATGAGTACTACTTCTCTCCTAAAAGGACAGGATAGTGACTCTTATGAAATTTGCATCTGGGTTTTAAAAGACTTTTTTTCCATGTTTACAGGGAATATTCCTGCTGTTGTCGTACGTTTCTCACAGCGAGTATCCGATATTAGTCGGTGTTTGCAAACTCAGTCAAGCAGAAAAGCCTCCACGCCGCGACCCCGAGAGGGATGTATCTTCAGATGCAAAGGGAAGTCAACGTAAATTATATGCTATATCTCCTGAAGTACAAAATGGAAATGGCTCAATCGTTGGGACCACAGGGCTGCTTCCTCCACCTCCTCCTCCTCCAAATGCATGTGCACTGCTGGGAGACGAGTCCAGTGTTAGCATGGAAGAGCAAAGTATGGACACGTTTAGTACAGTAGTGTCCTTCCGGCCGGCGCCGCCATCCGCAAACCACAAAGTACCCGTGTATAACAACCGCTCAGTGAGGTCGACAGGGAGCAACACCAAGTCTTCAAATGGAAGTCGCCGTTGCTCTCGTAAAAACCAAAGTACTTACTCAAGTGAACGCGCCGTGCCTATTCGGGGTACATGCCTCATAAATACAGGCGATTATATCCTACCAAGTATTCGCAATACCTCCTTAAATGATAGATCAAACGTACAAAGCGAGTCTTCGGCTACAAGCGGCAGTAGTTACAACAATTACCTACCAATACATGATAATGAAATACAAAAGAAAATAAATAATGATTTAAATATTCTTTTGCCTCAGGCTGGGGAGCACTACTGATAATTTAATCCCTCAATACAAGTGTATTTTTTTTAAACAAAACGCTCTCTCTTCTGGTCTTTACTTCTGCATTTGCTTTAAAGTTTATAAGTTTTAAGGAATACGTCAATATAATTTTTGCATTATTTTTCCTGTACAAATTTTCCACTTACATTACATGAGTATTTGGAACCAAAATGTTACTACAATTAAAGAAAATGCAGAAGGAAAGTGCCTTATTAACCGTACAGCGTAATATTTGTACAATCCTACAATATCTACTGTAATTAGTAGTTATTAGAAAGGTACCAACTTTTCATGGTCTTTAGATAATGTACAAGCAAGAAACGCTTACAAAAAAGTCTCGATTTTGATTCTCATATGACGACTGAGAAATAATTTACATGATAATATTTAGCTCACCCACTTCTTTTAAAGTTTATATACGCTTTTTTATTAACAAATTTATTTAATCTTGTATAATATTTA
>JAITYZ010003039.1:0-38877 GCA_027744595.1 Paronellides praefectus | reverse complement strand
CTTGAAGCCCAACCCGCTTCTTTTTTCATCATATCTGAATTCTCAATCAGTTTGTATACATTATAAAATGCATACTAATAATGCATTGGCATGTATAGGTAGGTAGTTGCATGATGCACGTTTTTTCGCTAGATACCTCGAAATAATTCCTGAGAAACCACTTGTCTTATTGTACTTTTACAGTCAAAGAAGTGTAAAGTGAAGCCTCTTTTTTATACTGCCACAGAAAAAAAATCTCAGATTAAATTGTCGTTGTTCCCAATACAAATGCTCAACACTGTTGAATGGTGGTCTCTTGATGACGATTCACGATCTAATCCTAAAGATTTTTGTTCGGAGAAAAAAACCCATTGTTGTTGTAAACTTGTGAGACCTCCGCTGCAAGCTAATAACCAAGAGCACTGCATGATTTAATCTGAATATCAAAAAATGGGTATTTTTTTTAAATAAGATCATAACATCATCATGAACTACGTATTACGTATCTGCGGAAATTATCATCATCGCCAGAAAGAGCAACGCATTCTTTAAGAATTTGCTTAATTCAAGTTTTATACACGCCAAAAGTAAACTCGTTGAGTACACCTGCATAAAATTGCATTAAAACTGAGATTTTCTCTCAGATTGTGTATGTCGCTGGGAAGTAAAAACAAAAAGTCTACATCGCCATAATATTATCATCGTCAAAAGCATAGTAAACCACGACGAAGACGAGCTCTCATGAGCTTGAGAATGATGATGATGATAATGGCGATAAAGCAATTCAAGTGAACACGAAGATGAGAAGAAGACAGCAGCAAGCAGGAAGAAATTGCTGCAAAGGCAAGGTGACGGAATGAAGCATGGTTTCATTCTCTCTCCTTCACTGGTTTCTCTGCATTTTTACATAATGCAAAATGCAAATTCAAAATATTTCATGCTCCTTCGCGTAAATCCTTCTTGACTTGATCTTTTCTTCAGAAGCTATATAGAAGCAAACGCAGTTGATCATCATCGCGTAAGCAAGCCAAAAAAAACGAAAACTGCCAAGAAACACCAAACCAGAAGAAGAGGAACCGCCACTACTCATCTCTGTTGACTGTGTGTGTACCTTTTTCATTATTTAAAAAAACTCGTTTTCACGCTTTTTCTTCCCATTATTATCTTTTGCGGTCGGTTTCAAATAATTATTACGCATAAAGACGCATAGTTTACTTTTGCTTAATTTTTGACGAATTTTCTTGGCTGCTTCCTTATGAGTTGAAGCAAAACAAAGAGCAAAAGAGGTGACGGCGGCGGTGGTGGTGGCGTATGTTAAATTTTTCTTGAAAGCAAAGTTGGCATGTGCCTATTTGTATGTACGTGTGTACATCATATCATGAGAAAAGAGAGGCGACGTGATTTCTTTAATCCTTTTTCTGTTCAGTCATCCTTCTCTTTTGATATTTATGATAAGCAATAATAATCTTTGTGGAGGTGTGATCTTGTGATCATGTACAAACCCGAATGTAAACACGAGAACGAGAGAGCCAGTGCAGTACACGGACACATCCAGCCTGCAATATTTTCTCCTTCATGCCATAATAATACTTATTATAAATGAACCGCAGATAATATAAAAAAAACTTCATTTTCGTTTTTAAAATATCACCCGCAGCTTGGCTGATATGCTTGGGATTTTTTTGCGTTCTCATTTTGATGGCGAGCATGCATGCAATATATAAACTAGATTTAGAGGAAATGTTTTGTCGACAAAAATAACCTCTTTGAAAAGAGTTTATTTTATAAACAACAAGACAACATGCAGCAAAAAGCAAAGTTGCTTCCAATTGGGAAATGGGAATATGTAAACATGCATGGCATACAAGAAAAACTCTCAACATTTCTATACACTATACACGCACAAAACTAAACACATTTATAAAGTTTAGAGCAAGTTTTATATTTTTTTTTAAACTTCAAGAAAGATGCTTCAAGTAGAGCAAAGTCTAAATTCTTTTCCCTACTTTGCTCAATGCTTATTTTTTCTACTTGTTTGAAAATGACACTGCAAAACATAAACAACAGATTATCAATACTATGAACTATATCATCTTCCTCCTCATCATCACTAAACTTCCAAACTCTAAAGTCATTTTCCATTTCAAAACGTCATGACGACGGTGATCATGTTATGATCATTGATGCGGCGTGTGAAAAAGTAAATCAGTGAACAAAATGCGTTCACTTTATTCCTCCTCGCCCCTACCAAAGAGTTCATGCTGCTTTTTTTGGCTGTGGCTGTGCTAGCCTAGCGTATAAATGATATTTTTTCTCTATTTTTTCAGAGATTCAGTGAGACAGTCAAGATTAAAGTAACAAGAAAAATATAATCTTTGTTTTTTCTTACATCGAGATATGGAGGGAGACAGTGGAGAAGAGTTTTACTTTTTTTGCTGAATGTCAAAAAAATCGCTTTACTGCACACTTTCATCCACAAAAATACAAGTTGAAAGGACAACCGTGACGATTCATGAAGGGAGTGAGTAAAGTGTAAAGTCACAGTCATAACGGCGGCGATGACTGAGAATGAGACACGAAGAAGGAGGAAAAGTCATTCGGCGGAATGTTTTTCGCATAGACATATAGATACATAAAGTAGACAGAACACATAAAAATGTTAAATCTATCTTGTTATCTTATTTATGAACATGCACTAAAAACTGTAAAAAGGTGATAAATGTTAATGTATAACATTTTTATGATGATCATGATCTGAGCTTTATATTTTTGGGACTAAAAATACGAAAGAAACATGAAACATTTTTCATCCAATAAAACAAATTAGTTTCCGAAAAAGTAGTTGAAAAAAAGTTTTATCTTTGAAATTGCAAGAAATAACCCAATTTTTACATTTTTTTAAGATGAAACAAAAATGTGGACATGACTAAAATAAATGCTGTTGAAAAACCTGCATACTAAAAATAAATGGCTTTTATTTATAAAATAAACAGATAAGAAGAAGAGAAACGCCAAGTTACAGGCTTGTCTGCCTGCATTCCTTATCCTCCTCTTTCTTTTTTAGACTTTGTTTTTGCACTTTGCACACCATTACTACTTGCAAAATAACCAGAGAAATGAAAAGGAGTTTTTAGAGCCAAGTGCACTTCAGTCAAGGGGGAAAAATGCAATAAAAAATTGTCTGCATGATCTTCTGTCTTCACGCCATGTCCAAAAACAAAAAATGATTATGTGAAGGTGATGATGACCCGTCATGCCAACAGGTTCACGGGAAATTTAAGTAAGCGAGAAAATATTTTTATGCAAACACACCTACCCATTTATAAGTACTTTTTTAATAAATATTTTACAAAATCTATCATTTTATCAAAAGTATTTTTTTTTATATTCTAGTGTATTTTTTCCCATTAAAAATTAAATAACGGCCCTTTATAGTATTAATCATCAAAAGGAGGAGATGAATATGCTCTCTCTGTGTAGCCAATCGCATTATGAACACGGGAGTAAGTAAAATAGACTTTTTTAACCGTTTCTCAAATTATAAGGTAGTCATCTCATCAGTCATCCATCATCATCATATTTGCACCGATTCACGGAGGTATGTACAATATAATATGCAAATTAGTTAGAAAAGTATACCAAAGTGTTTGGGTATTTTCTACAAATTTTCCCCTTGTCATTTCATCTCACACGTAAATTTCTCAGAATATATTTTTTTCTCCGAAGAGCCCCGAAGAAAAGTCGATAATTTTCAACGTTACAATAATAATAATAATAATAAATAAACCAAATACACGTTTCCATTACCATTTGAAAAATTGAATGAGTGAATGACAAGCATTATTTATTTAAGCCTATTATTCCACATTATTCCATACTCTCGTGCATTACTAAAATGAAGAAAAAAGGAACAAGATATGGATGAATGATTGGGTGGATGGATGGCATCCGTCAGAAAAATGACTGGCTATTTTTTCCTCTTCCTCTTTTCTTTAAACAAACTCACCCACCACCGTTAATGTATATTTCAGGAGAAAGAAACGGCAAAAGTTTTTGTTGCAAGAGAGGGAAGGAAGCGTGTATAGGAAATAAATATTGAGATCAAGAACACACGACAAGTTAATGCATGTTCTGAATTTAGAATATGCCCGTGTAGTGAACAGGAAATTTATGCGTAACGAAAATAATTTACAAGGTGAAATGCTTACACTTTTTCTTTTCCCCTGCTTATGTAAAAGAAGACTTGTTCTGGTGTCAAAAAAAATGTTGAACTGCGAGTTTGCCACCAGCATCACCACCAATGATCTAGTATCGTGAATATTTATGTAGGTACATAATATATATACCTACGTAAATACTTATATTCCTCTACTGCTATAGTCTACTCGTCTAGTCTAGTCTACTAACTGTAGTTGATCTTTATGGATTTCGTCGACTTGACAGGAGAAAAAAAATCCCTTCAAAAAATTTTGGCTTGCAGTCAATCACCCAATCTTTCAGCGCAGCAGCAGAGACTCTTGTTAAAGAGCTCATTTTGCTTATCTTTATCACACCACCCGATTTACCCGACTTCCGGGGGAAAATCCAGGACAAGATGATGAAATGACGGGACACAAACACGCCACAAACAGCAGAAACAGACATACTTTTGCTTGCATATATTCTACAATTTTATGTTACCGGATAAACGAAAGTCACGTCAAAGAACAACAACAAGTAGAGAGTGATGTAAAAAGAAAGGAATATATTTTTTGTCTGTATTTTTTTCACTAGACCAAAAGTCACTCACTAAAGCACATTTTTCCCCACTGAAACAATGAAACGATTATATCAACACACCACCACACATCCTCACGATGATGATGACACATCACGAATGCTATGTTATGTCCCATTCACCAGGAAAAAAATAGAGATTCAATCAGATTTAGATATATCCACATTGAACAAAAAATTGAGCAAAGGATGCTGTGTTGCATGCAGAGAGACATGAAATAGGGATTCTCATAGTTCCCATATCATCGGCAGGCAGCTACTCAACTTCTGCAATAACAATTTTTCTACAAATCCACAATTCCTCATTCACGACAAAGAACAAGAAAAAAATCTGTTTTCGTCTTCATTCATTCATTTTCATTCCCAGGCAAATGTGTAATAGCAATAGTAAATGGCGAGGCGGTATATATGATGACGATGATGATAAGTATGACGTGGATGACGAAAACCTTTCCTTTTCCATCACCTTTTTAAAGCTTTACATAATCTCCCGTACACGCTCACAAATCACCACAAAAATCTCCATTTTCGTCAAAAGACACAAGAGATCATTTTCCTTTTGCTTAAGGAGATCTGTTACATGTCGTTTTTATGTAATAGATTGGGAGTACGTATGTACCTACCTACAAACCTACGTATCACCAATACACCTCTTCTTTTTGTACTTTATCTGCCGGTGGTGCTATATCAATTTTACCAAGAATCATTCTACTTTACTTACAGTTACATAACAAACCATCTTCACCACTAGTATACCTCCACCGCCGACTCAACTGACAAAACGATTTTTTTTTCTTTTGATTTGACATTTTTTTCAATTTCTTTTTGGTACTCTATCTGTACACTATACTCACCACTCACGACGACAACACGCAATTTATCCATCCACGTTTTTTTACTTGCTGCTGCCTTGTTGGTAAACCTACCTACTTTGTTTTGTTGTTTATTACACAATTGCAATATTATTGTACAATGTTAAAAAATCCTCCTCCTTTTGTTTCTTTCTCACTCTCCCCTTTACAAACACACTTTATTATACCAAATTGCTCAAAAGCCTTCTTTTTTTGAAATGTTCTCTTTTTTTGTTTTCAGCTTTTTGTTTTGTCATCCACCATCAATTTCCCCATTTTGAACAAAATCATATTATGCAGATTAGCTTTCAAGAATAGAGAATATCAAACGTCACAAGAAAAACAAAATAACAATCTTGTTAAAAAAAGAGGAGAAAAAATGGTGATAACAAGAAAAAGACTCACACGTAATTAGCAACATTCCTCGTTAGAAAATATATATATCTTGTTTTGTCTATGTGCTATTGTTTATGTTCTTTGTGATTATATTATTGTTTGTCAGCTTGTTGCTTTGTCTGTTAAACAAGAAAAGGACACAAAAAGATTGGAAACCATATTGCACCAAAATAACGTTTTTTTTTCAGAAACAAAAAAAATATCAAGATATGTCAGCAGCACAACAGCGTAGACAAACCCACGCACTCACGCACTGTTCACTTCAAAATACACTGACTTTTTGTAAACTGAGCCAATTCCTTAACGCTGTATTATTTTTCATACAGAAAAAATAATATTGAAGCCTTTTCCACTGTTTTTCAATTGATGAGTCAGTCGTGTGGAAAAAAAAACGGGAGAGAAGACCAGAGGATAAGAGTAAAGCACATGGGAAATATATTTGAGCAGGTCTATAGTATGTTATGCAGTGTTGTTGAGATGGTTAAAAAAATGTTTAAAACTTTTTTCTCTGTTTTCTAAAAAGCACGTTCACTAAACGTGCATGCAACTGGTATGGTAAAATATATAAACCATATATTATACTACAACATGGCCGTATGGCATTTAACCAGGCTGCTGCTGCTGCAGTTGACTCTGACTTGACTGAGGCTGCACGGTAATCTCTTTTCCCATAGTTTATTTCATACAGTTTAAAACTCTTTTTTTGGCTTGTTGTTGACTTGAAAAAATATACTCTTCAATTCATTATGGTTTTGCTCTAAAAATTTCCTGTCTTGTTCGCATATTTCATCTGCTGTTGGTGATGTATGCATACTGCTACTATAAAAACACACTTGATGGTGTGGTGGTATGGTGCGGTTTAAAGAGTTATAAGATGAGCCGAATATGTGGCACCAACAAAATCACCGTCCACTAATATAACAAGAGGATGTACGTGCATGTGTGTGTCTATTATTGTAATGGGATGATTACAGAATGAAACGGAATGTTGCTGATTTGAATAATAGCATTTTACTTTTTTTTACTACATAAACCACGTAAACCATATATATTTTATTGTCGCAGTTGAAATAATAATATAATTACTGTGTATGGCTGTGTCGCAGATTAGAAGCACCCATATGGTTGCTCTCTCTATTGTCTGATTGTATGGCGATGATGACGATTGCATTTATGTCGCACGCAAAAGTTTAGAGGGAAAGAGAAAAATATTGCTCCTATCCAAAATACATACCTACATTTGCCAATGGTATGATATGCCAACATTTATATTAAGCATTGTAGTCTGTGGAGTAGGTGATGAGGAGACGAAAATTGCTTTTGACTGATGCGATATATGATACAAAATATTTATATATTTGTAACAAAATTGCAATTTCATTTTCATACCTTATTATGTTACTGGCTCATATAACATTATTATGACTTTATAACGACATCAGATTAATATTTTAAAAAAATATGTTTTATATATTTTACATTTTTACAAATGTTGGAATTCATTTAACTCAATGAAGTGCATGTTGACAGTTGATAAATACGTACTTCTTATGTATACATGGGAAACATACCAGAAAAAAGTTTTATTTAATAAAAAAAATGACTAAAATGAGAAGGAAAATTGTGCAAATGTGCACATGTTGACTGTCTGGCAAAGCTGTTTTTCCATTTCTTCTCTGGTTTCTGTTTCTCGATAGAGATAACTGGGTACCCAAGTATTAAATTTTAGAAGGATGAGAGATAGGATGACCTGACAAGTAGAGTGCACTAAAATAATCTGGATGATCGGATTACTAAAAATGAGTAAACAGACAAGGGTTATGTTAGATCATACGTTAGGTATATACCACTTGCAAATATACATACGTACGAACTAAATAATTCGCAAAAAAATCTGCTGAGATTGGAAAATTGCAAATAATGTATTAAACTTAGAAATATGCAGATGAATGATAAATGTTCCTCTACTTATGTACGGATATTAAAGGTCAGATTACCATTGCAAATGCGATGCAGCAAAATGGCAAATATCTAGTGGATGTAAACTATAAAATCTATATTGAGAAAATACAACCTAAAACTGAAAATGATATCCCAAGTTCTATAACGACTCAACCGTTATTCTATCTTAGCTTTGACTAGGATTTCAATGCCAAATAAAGATTATTAGTGGCGTTGATTCTTGTGATTATTTTAGCATTACTTCTTAAAACCTTTAAACATATATATAAATAAAATTGAAGCACCTCAATCTAAACATGTATACTGATTTTACAGTCAAAATCCACGATTTCATTTACAGGGATTAGTCATCCAGCCACCATACCAGATAGTATTCCAATTTTGTACATTATATTGATCATACTTATTACAATTTCATCCTGACATTTTTAATGACAAAAAACTTAATAATAATAAAACCTTGTATTACTATATGCCCCACAGCATTGATATAACATTGCATATCCCGTTTGTACATATGTATTAATGTTTATGTTTATATGATCAATTTGTTTACATACTTATATTGATAAATATTTACATTTCACTTTTTACTCACAATTTTTTCCGCATGCATCTTGCGAGTTTTGTGATAACGATAATATTGTCTGTAAACTCGTCTCTCTAGAAACGGAATAACCAATGCTGCAAAATTGTTATTGGCATTATAGGTCCTTCCTTTTTATATCCAACCAAAAAGTATCTCTTTGTAAAAAAATGCCGAAAGCTCTCTTGTGATATTCCAGATGGATATTTTATGCGCAGTTAAAGATGCATTAGGCGTTCATAAAATAATGATCATCGTCAGTTGAAATTCATGTATAATGGTTATGTATACATACATAAAATACAAAATAGTAGTTAAATTTTACATGACATACTTATAACTTTACGCTTACCATATTTCACTTGTTAAAGCAGTAGTTATAATGCTTGTTGCCTACCTGCAATGAATATTTTTATGGATCTTTTTGTTAGCATACAAAACAAATGTCTGGCTTCTGTTTGTACTTATCTGATCTGTTTGTGAGTCACCATTTGCCTTCAATAAATACACTACCTTCAATCCAAACGAATTGTATCATCATCATTTTTTTTTAATTCCACATTATGCTTTTTTGTACATTCTATTGTGATGCTGACGATGATGGGCACACATTGACAAGGCACTGTTTTTCTTGTGTGGTGGTAATTTTTTTTATAATTTATTGCACTCATGTTTTTATAGTCATATGCTAAACACTGTAATACATACATGTGGACATGTACAAAGAGAGAGAGGATTCAATTCCATAAAAATTCTAATTACAGTTTTATGATGGGCTGGTTGAAAAATACGTAGTAGTATAATTGCCACTTAAATTGAAAACGAATGTAAATGAAGATGACTGTATTAATGATCTAATAGTATAGGTAATCTTAAATGGATTTTTCATTAAGTAGCGAGTGACACACAAGTAGTGAGAAAAAGATTAAATATTCCGGATAACTTCCTGAAATTCCAAAAGTCAAGTCAACACCTACAAAAAAACCCAGTAGGAACACAACAAAAACAGTTGTGTATTTTATCTGTTTTGTGTTGTGGGAGCAGCAATGAGATAATGAGAAAAAAATGTATGAATACCTATAAGGTAATATCATCATCATCATCAACATAAAATATATATCAGTGCAGGTTTTTTTTATCACATCAACAGAAGCAGAAACGGCTTATGGTGTTGTTTCTCCATTCCAACAACAGTCATCAAAATGAGGAGTGACAGTGAATGAGGTTGCTTATATGAAATAACCGATAAGCAAAAAAGTTTAGCAAACAAAATAGAGGAAACCTCCCTTTTGCTCCAATATCAGATCACATCAGTGAATCTGCTGTTGATTTTTAATTCAATGATGCCATCAAACTTTTAGAGAATCTTAAATCAATATTATTAAATGAGAAATGACAATTCAAAAATAAATTGAAAGTACATTTTATATTAAATGCATGTTTTAAAAAAATAACACCACTCCGCCACCCAAAGAGAAACTCACCTTAAATCATTCTTAAACCATAAATATTTATATAAATACCTACCTATATTTTATACTCGCCAAAAATGCAAATTTATTTAGTCACTCTTTTTTTGGTGAGATACGATTAAACATTTTAGATCTGCATTCCACATCCACACATTCCTTTTCTATGTAAAACAGTGTATCCTGTTGACAATTTTTAAAATTTAAAATGATGCAATTCTAATAAATGCCACAAGCTGTTTTCCTAATTAAGCCCTAGTTTATTCCTTTCCTTAATTACAAGGACATAAAAAAGTCGCGTCATTTAGCAATAATTTTTTTTATAAATAAGAGCATATTCACGATTGATGTTGTAGCGAGTAGTATTCTCGATCTTGATTGCCTTTTTAGTAAACTCCTTGTTTTTGTCATTTTTTTACATGTAGCAAGTCCTCCTCTCCTTATTTCCACCTTTTTTATCTAGGTTTCATCTCAATCTTGTGATTACTTATCACCAAAATGCAATGACTTGCCATAAAATAATATAAGTATATTATATACCTATTAAATCGTATAGAGAAACAATGTATTTTTATATATGTTTTTTGGAGTTGCCATTTTTCAATGGAATTTTAAACAAACACGCCTTAAAAATCAGGACTTCCATATTTTTCTTGACGTAAAAAACTACAGTACAGTTACACCTATAAATCAAATGACAATGACAAACATTACCAAATGGCAACAATGAACCAAAAATAATAATATTAGGTATGGTTTATGTCCACCTGTCGAACAATAAAATATGTGTATATTATTATTATTATTATTATTATGGTGAAGGGCCATAAAAAGCGAATGTGCCTGGTACAAAAAAAACACACAGAGTGTATATGTCATGCCTGTAGTCATTTCATTGTAACGCCACAAAATTTCCCCTTCTTAATCAGATTTAATCTCTTTTTTGTACTTCTTAAATACTTTAATTTCTTCGTACTTGCAAAAGCTGGCAATTAGTCCATTTATTTATTATTAATACAGATTGGTCAATTGGATTTGATATCTTTAAAAAAACATAATCTAATGGGCTCACAAAACGGCAAGGGCACTAACCAATCTATTTGGCTCCGCTATCTATCTATGCGTTTTGCATACAAATGACAAATAAAATAATCCTTCTGATAAATTCCCACACAAAAGGGCACATGATAAAAAAAATTGTGTTGATCTCATTCTAATAATTCATTTCTACACACACAACAACAAGCAATCATTATTATGACTTTGACAGATAAAATATAAAAAAAGAGATACGTATATAAACATGGATAAAGATCGAGCTCCGTATCAGATCAGGCCATTAGATATCAAAGATTACGAAATGGAATAATAAAATCAATTCAAAGTGACTGTCCGTCGTATTACTTTGACAGATAAAAAATAAAAAAAGAGATACGTATATAAACATGGATAAAGATCGAGCTCCGTATCAGATCAGGCCATTAGATATCAAAGATTACGAAATGGAATAATAAAATCAATGCAAAGTGACTGTTCGTTGTATAGGCACTCCTTCCAATATAATATAATTACTGGTCAAGGAAGAAGAAACTAAAAAGGAAAATTTATTGACTCGTTCAGTTGAAGTGATGCACAACAGGAAGAAAAAATCTCACTTTTACAAAAGTAAATCTCGTTTTTGCTCCCATAATCTTGTCTAGTTGCCTTTTAAAGTTCATTTAATTTTTTACTCACGTTAGTCACAAGAAAGTGCGTTACTCCATCCATTCAAGAAATTTGACATGTCATGTCAATCTCCTGTCATCGTCGTCATCGCCATCACCATCTTCCCAACGCATAAAAATGTCTTGGCCCTTTTAGTGCTAATCATCGTGTTACACTTTTTCTTGTTTACTTGTTCGGGTTTCCCTTCTTCTCTTGTTACAAAAAGTCATTTCTCCTTGTGTGTTTTTTAAATTCATGGGAGGCATCTTTTTGTATTTAAAAGTTGCATGTAAAACGTGACATGACTGGACTGGATTGTTGACCTGAAGATGATCTCGCTCGTGTAATTCGGTACATAAAGTCATTTCTCCTTGTGTGTCTTTTAAATTCATGGGAGGCATCTTTTTGTATTTAAAAGTTGCATGTAAAACGTGACATGACTGGACTGGATTGTTGACCTGAAGATGATCTCGCTCGTGTAATACGGTACAACAAGGTACAAGGCATTTTTTTGTTGAATATCTGAGCATTATCATTTTATCTACAAGAAGCCTACACAAGCCATGCATGTACTAAAAATATTAACGAAAAGAAGAATTCAGCCATATTGATTTATTTAGTACATGTATCACTTGTATGAACCCATATGGTGCCCATTGTTTTCACATTTCAACAAAATTATGAGGTCAATTTTTTTTTAAACAATGCTCTGTAAAACAAGCTGGTGTATTATTACTACAAATCAGATGCGGGCCAGCTGATTGAAGAAGAAAAAAAGGAAAGAAAACGGATATGGATGGACAACCTTGTTAAGAAGATGTTGATCTTCATCATTATCATATTTTTTTTCTTTGTGAAAGCTACTATCGAAATAGGCATACAAAATAAAATGTCCAATCCAAAACGCTTGACACGGAAAAAACAGAAGAAAAGAGGGATTCTCTTTCAGTTTTGGTTATTTGATTAAAAACTGAATTGGATAAGAAAAATTACGTTTAACTTTAAACCGCCGTAGCCATTTCAGACAGATCATTTTCATGAATGAGATGAGTAGTACTATGATGTGAAGGTTAACAAGTCATGGGCCTGTCCAACTTGTGTGCCTAGTTTTGTTAGTTCTTTTGAAAGCGATGTTAAGAAAACTCGCAAGTTCAAAAAATCAAAAAAGATCGATACTATAGCTGCAGATGTTAAGCTAATTTACATGTTCTTTACGATTTTGTATCATTTAAATAATTTTCTGTCATTTGATAGTGTATTGTTTTCGTGTGCAGAGCTTTTTTTGATTTTGTTTGGTTGCTCATTCATCTATGCACATTGTATGAAAGTAGGATAGTATATATATATATATTGCTGATTTGGTTGCAACACGGTTATGTATTTTGATTTGTCCACTGTATAATGATATTATGTATTAGCTTGTTATGTACAAGCCGTGTTATTGTTGGGAGAACAGCCTGTGTAACAATGGGTTGAAACATTTAAAACACGTTAATAAATTAAATTCAAATTCAAATTCAACAACAAGAACGCTTTAAAATATATGTTTATATTTATTGTTCGAGGTTATCATCTATTTTTTTATTGGTGGGCTGCCTGCCATCATCATCATGCCAAGTCATCAATTTTATACTGTCTGTCATTTCCCTCCATCAAGATAATTTTTTTTGTCCTTTTCCTCTTTTTCATATTCCAAGCCCAACGAACCACACACAACAATAACAGCAACAACATTATTACAACATACACACCGCTTTCATTATTTTATTACCTTGTTATTATGATTACAACCAAAAAAGCCATTAAACATTTAAAGGCTGACGTTAACTGTTATGGTCTTTAATATGATCATATATGTGTGTATATTATAATCTCATGTGTGGTTGTATTGGTGAAATTGTGGTGCCTACCAAACAATGATGAGGTCGAGGATACTGTCAGTTCAGTTGATTATGTAATTTTCCCTTTTGTATCATTTTTTTACGGCGGCACTAAAATTCAGGTACTTTGTAAGTAAAAAGCTAATTATAATCATTGCATTTACGCTTATCAAAATGCTTTGCTGTCTATTCATTTCATTTTACTGCATTTTATTTGGAATTGCTTTTAACATAAAAAAAAACTTAACAAAAGAAAAGAGTCAATGATTTTTAACTGTCATTTGTACGCTGAAAAATTGTAAGCTACAAAATTTGGCGGAGGACTTGTCATGTTAAATGTAGGAATTCGTAGAAGGAGCAAATTGCTTACAAAAAGTACAAATGTGTTTTTCTGCATTTCACGGAAACGCTGCTGTTCAACAATATATTATACTTAATACTGTCATTTATCAGTTTTGTCATTTATTTTGAAAGTAAGCTTTTACCAAAACAAAGAAACGTTTAGTTTTGATTTTTTTAAAGTGCCATCATGATAAAATAATGTGAAAATACAATAGTAACATGATGATTTGTAAGATACTTACAAAATGATACAACAGTATTTTGACAGGTTTTGTCAAACAAAATGATAATAATAATAAAAAATATAGGAGTAATAAATCAGGCAAATGTCCATTTTAAGTGACGTTCATTATCCCACTAACTGATCTACTCAAATATTCTGCTTTGGGAAAGGAAAAAAATATATAATAGCGTATCATGGTATCATACACAAAAGTTTATTTCTATGACATATGATGGCGTATTAGAAAGATAGTAAATATGACATGACAGTTCCTGCTGTGAGTGGCGCAGTCATGCGAGAAAAAAGGCATGGGTACATGCATTAATAATAATAAATAATAATAAATAATGGTAGTTTTAAAATAAAATCAATGTTGCCATCATCCATTTACCTTTGCCTCCAGTTTCGATGTCTGCTGCCGGATCTTTTGTAGGCTGGTTGTTTCCTCTCCATTTCCTTCATGTTTGCTTGGTACCTCTTCATTTTCACCCAGGAACGACCAGCAACGTCGTATGTGCACCAGGCGGTGATCATTAGTGAAAGAATGACGAAACATGTGCATATCACTAGTCCTATAAAAAATTAATTAAAATGGAAAATTAAAAAAATACACATACGTACAATCTGTATTTCAGCTCAATAATGTCACATAATGTCATCATAATTTGTTAAGCGAATTTATTCATAAATTATTTTGTGATTTCGCTAATATTTATGCATACATCCAAGGATAATTGACTTACCTAGCATTACTTGCTTTGTCATTATAAGGTCACATTCCATGTAAAAGTTCTTAATCCAAGCGATAGAGAAACCAGACCAGATCAATTCACAAATCAGGGCAACTGCAGGAAACATAAACACAAATTAAAATATAAAACAATGATGTAAATATATCCAGTAAATATTTACAAGTTGCTAACTATTTTGTCGCAAAAGCCTGTGCATTTGGCATTCCTATAGTGTTTACGACCACATCCATCAACTTTCTTGAGTATAATTTCAACCTACTCCATTTAGCATGAGTTGTTGTTGTCACCAAGCTTCCCCTTCTCTCTTTTCCTTTTTGTACCCACTCGTCTCTTCCTTTAACCATCATCAGTCCTTTTGTGTTTCTTGACAAATTTCCTTTTGACCATACACTTGTTTCACCCGCTTAACCACTTCTTCATCTTCTATCTTAATAGACTGGCTTACGCTTTAGTTACCCAAGTACTTTCTCAGAGTAAATACTACTATACATCTTTGTGTGTGTTTCCCTTCTTGTTCTCTTCGTGTTCGCTGTATAAGTACCAATTATAACTTTTCGCTTAAGGTACATAGTACAAGCCCAGTATATTCAACAACTCTCATCATTACCAGCAACACCACTACTACTGCTGATTTAATTACTTGCGTTTATTAGCTCAGGTAGGAGTGTGGGGGTGTTGTGTGGGATGACGACAATGCTGAGGACAGAAACGCTCCTTTTCACACACAAGTAGTGATGTTAGAACAGTACTTTATTTATTTATTTCAAAGACAACCTTTCTTCTTCTTTTTCTACTTCAAAGAAAATGAAAATTTACAAAGAAACTGGAATGCCTTTAATAAAATGAAACAAAATTGATTTTTTTCTCACATGCAAACTTTTAGCTATGTATACTATAGCATTATTATTAAGATGAACATGGTAAATGTTGTATAATAATACACCCTTTTTATCTTTTGTTGCAATATAGGTTAGGAGGATCCTGTGTCATGATTTGTTTCATACACAATTGTCTTGCTACAATGCCAGTGTCCCTCGAAATATTTTAACAATATCATCGTCCTACTTTTCTTCTTCCTTCCTTTGTTCAACAAACTTGACTTGAAATTTATAAAACAATAAAACTGCCTCACGTAACACATTGTTATTGTTCTTTTTAAAATTGTAGAGAAAAGAGAGCGAGAGTCCAGAGTTTATCAGTTTTTACCCGTTTAATAATCCAAGGGAAAATGGATATTACTATGCGTTCGTACAACGAGTGGAGGAAAAGGGAAAATGTAAAAAATATATGTTTTCCATTTTTCAACATCCCTTCCGTAAATTTTCACCTAATAGTCACAATAATTTCTAATGTAATCATAAAAACACATAAACTATCAACTAAAAATAAAAATATACTTTTTTAAGCAATAAAATACAAATTTTGTAAGATAGAAATCTGTATACACCAATGGCACGTTTTGCTATTATTTGGAAAATTGTTAGAGCGGCAGCTTGTTGGAAACGGCGCGTGTGGACTTAAATACATTTAAGGGCATAACCAACAAGTCTAAATGATAAAAAATGTATAATATTTTGTTATACTAACAACAATAATGATACAAAAAAATCTTCATGTTATGTAATATGTATCGCTACACATTTATCTATAAATTTGCATAAAATGTATGAATACAGCAGATATCATCACGTCCTTCTACTTATTCCCTGGAATGTACTTTCTTCTGTCATCAGCCCATTTCCCTTTAATACGAGTACATATACACTTTGTTGTGCTTTTAGCTTTGCTCCGCGACTACTCTGCTTCTGTTCTCATCATAACTATTTCATAACTTGCATCATGTAATGTTTTATAGTTTATTATGTGTAATGGCCGGCTGGTCATAAAAAAAGTTTTGCAAGGGAAGTAAAGTGGAATGACAAGGGAGAGATTTATGATGACTGCGAAAGTTCATTCCTTCAGAAAATTTCATTTGTAGAGCTGAGAAGAGCGCTGAGCAGAGCATTTCTTGCAGATAGACAAAAAGGAGGAGCGAACACAAAAATGTGGTTTTTGTCTTGCTCTTTTACAATAAAAGAACAAGACAGAAGCAGAATGAAAGCTCTCATCACCACACAATATTACTTTTTTTGTATAAAGCATTGATGAAGTGTACTTTTATATCAAACATTGTTTTATTGCGACTAATGGCAAAATTCTAAAAAAGATGATAAAATTCTAAAAAAGATGATGTATTGTATAGGTGATAAGTTATAGCTCTCAAAAAAGCCTATAGAGTTCATTTTAATAAAGAGACAGAAAAAGAGACAGACATTTCTTGATGTCCCAAGAATCCCATCCTGTGTTGCAAACTTGAGTATAGTTTAAGGCTATTGTATTTTTTCATCATTACTTTATTTTGAGTACTATTTTAAATATATACTATTATAATTATTTCTGACAGTGCCAAATTTTTCATTTTCATAAAAATTTGCTAACCGGTGTAATTTTATGCGATGAGTACGAATTTGATGTTTTTATTAATAATGGGTAATTTACACTTACACTAACCGCTTGCGGCCCTTGTTAATTTTATTATTCTTATTAATGCAGTTTGGAAGGATTGGAGTAAGTGGATTGTCATGTAATTTATTAAAAGGCAAGCATTGTTGAAAGGTTTTTTTTCATTAATGAGATTCAGATCAGCTTTCAGCGTCAGCAAACGAAATCAAGGTCAAGTGCATACATTTTTACATAATGTCATTATGTTTAGTATACTTACTAAAACGGATATAAATCAGGTATTGAGCAGGCTTCCTCGGAGCATCATTGAGTATTGACCCTCGAAGGGAAATTATAGTTAGGCTGAGCTCGATAAAAATGGAGACACTCAGGATAATCATTATGGAACCAACAATCTCCATCACGTAGGCCGTACAAGCTGTCTCCCGCTTGGTAACCATCCCAAAGTCGACTATGAGGGCGATCACTGTGATTATTAACCTGTGAGCACAAACAATAAAAAATTGATTGGTTTATGTTCATATTTTACTACGTCTCATCTCATATTTAAAAAAAATACATTAGCCAAACTACACGACTTGAGTATAAAGAAAAGAAAAAAATATATAGTAACAATAAAAATTGCATACGAACAAAAATATAGGTGGAAGCAAACAGAAAAAAAAACAAAAATACAACAATGACGTCTGCTTTTCTACTCAACTTAATTAAAATATCCTTTTCTATTATTACTTCAGGATGGCTACATATTATTAAAAAAGTTTTCTTCAAAATTAGTATCTCAGTTTTTTTGTACAAAATCCCAGAGAAAAAGTTATAAAACCTCGAGAAAAAAAATATACTCTTTTCACTTCACCACTACCATCATGATCTCTACTTACGTACGACACACGTGATTCCGTTTTAATGAATCTCCAACATGCACATTACTAACCCAACTGTGAGCATTTCCCAAACAAAAAAGCGCAAATACACAACGGGTCTTACGACTTTATTTGTCATGCAAGCAGATATAGAGATAAAAGGCTTTTCAGCTTTGTCTCTCCTTCTTTCTCCCTCGACTAATAACCAGAGATTTTAGAGTAAGAATAATATATACACTACACCATACCTATATATTTATGTTTTGACTATAACTACATCTTTTCCACCTTGTTATGTTAACTCTTTTTTTTCGACCACCACCAGCACCACACATACTCATAAGATGACTTTTACTGACTACCTACTACCACCATGCTATCATCACATCACACAGCTTTATGCTTCACAAAGAAGAATTTATTTTTTTCTTGGAAAGCTTCCACTTTTTTCTTTCCAACAACAGTCAAGCAGAGAAAAAGAAAGAAAAGTCCTGCTGTATTTTTCCTTCAGGAAGAAAACCAAGAAGCTGGCATGGCGGAAGAAGTGAAAGAGGTTTATCCACGAAAACGGGAAAAAATAACTTTCAGGACGAAGGAGAAGAAAAAAGAAAGTAAAAGTAATTCTATTTTTTTCCCTGTGTCGTTTCCCTTTCTTGCCATATTTTCCCCTTCGGTGAATATCAGCCTCGTAGCGAGAACGAGTAAAAAAGGCCAGCAGCAATAGCAGCAGAAGTCGCAGCGGGGAAATACTGAATACTGACCTGTTCAAATCTTTTCAGAGAAGGAACAAGTGGAGAGCGATAAAAAGAAGAAACTTGCCGGTGGTTGTTATGGTGGTAAATTGTGACTATGATAAACGAAATGTATTTATGTACATACCTATACCATCATGAAAGCTACACACATACACAAGGGTTCAGTCAAGAAGAAATTGTAAAGTGCAGGATAAAAAGAAAGTTGAAAAAAAAATTGTAAGGTCAACTTCTGTCTTTCTTTTTATTTTGTATTTTTTAGAGAAACCTGGCAGAGAAGGAAAAATGATTTATGCGTATAAATGGATGGATGGATGCACTGCCATGAATATTATGAAGAACCTCTGAAAAAGTGAGCTATTTTATCAAAATTGTTCCTCAGTCTGCTGGCCGTCCAATCTCTCTCGCTCATACAATCCAAACTGGATATACAGACCTGTACATTAGGACGAAGATTTCGTGCCAAGTTTGAGCTGAATGTTGAGTGTGTTGATGATTAGTTGGGTGTAACGAAAATAACATCGAAATATACTTTACCCAATATTTACAAAATGTATCCTAGTAGCGCGCCTTCCTTTCTATATTACTCCATCTTACATCTCGATACTCGATGCATAAATAACTTTTTTTTAAAGAATCGTGGCAAGTTCCGTTCCTAGAATTTTTTTTTCTTCACACTTTCCTAAAATTGGAAGTAGATAAAGGGCAGGAGTAGATTTGAAAGGTGTTGAATAACAATTGGTTTGTGAAAATTGCCACATAACGCAGCAGGCATCACGCACGTCTACGCATTTTAATTGGTAGCCATTAGCCATACAACCTTTTGGCAATTCCTTCCTGAAAGCTTGGCAATGTAGCTTGAATGAAATAACAATGGAATAATATAGTGCGTGCGTAGCCGACGAGAAATTCCCATTGGGAATGGTCTTTGCTGTGATGTAAAATTTAAAATTAATGGAGAGATATTCACAGTTTATTAATTTTAATTTACTTGGTTCCTGTTGACTATAAAATATATAGGTATATATACGTACCTACGACTATCCATAATATACCTACTACTGCACTCCAACATTATTTCTCAGATAAGCAGCACATTTGTATTCAGTTTCGCAAACCTGAGTTCGCGCTTAAAAGTCAAATTTCCATATTGGAGAAGAGAGCTCAATATTAAGATGGGGCGATGAGAAATTAGGAGAAAAGGGGCAACATTCGAAAATAGCAATAACAATAAATATTCATATGTTCACATCCAGCCAGTCGAGAGTCAAGAGTCAAAAGTTCACTCTCCAACAGAGTGCCTTATTGTTTGTCTATTTTTTTATTATAAAAACAAATTTCAAGCCATGTTTACTTCTTTGAAAAAAAAACTTTCAATAATATATTGACTTGTTTACTATTTATTTTGTTCTTCTAAAAACAAAAAAAGTTGTAGATTAGTTAGATTAATAATAATAATGATAAATATGATGTAGGCATATATGTATATATCACATGTGTGGATTCACAGGAGAAATAGTATCAATATCTTCTCAACAGAGCATATCTTCCAAAAGTTAAGAAAATTGATATAGGTCTGTGTATATCTAGTTTCACAAAAAAAAGTCACTTTATTTCTATGGGGAAACTTGCTCCCTTTCTTTTTGGCATCACATCCCACCTCCCCAAAACATTACAAAAAGCTAAACAGACAGAGAAACTCAAGACGACTTTGCATCAAGATGAAAAAAAGGGTTCTTATCTACCAAGATACTTTATACATATCTTAAAGATATTTTGCTTACAGTTCTGTTTACTTTCGGAGGAGCACTTGGCCTCGCTTCTCTAGACAACATTCGCATAAAAAATATCCCATCCGACTTACAAAGCAACATTATTATATAACATACGTGCCTACCTACTATTACGACGACGACGACGATGACGACTGCTACAAAAAAACTGCTTTGTTTCTCATGTTAGTTATAAGATGACTACCTATGTAAGCATCTCCAGTTGCGTCACGGGTGCAAACTTAAAAAAAAGTGTAAGATAAAGAAAACTCACAACTTTCTATTTTATTTCCTGGAACATTTCATTTCTTTTAATATAATCGATCATCATCCTGGTCGTCCTACGTACCAAAAAGTATATGCGTAAATGTTTATTTATGGAACAAATGCCAACGCACACACTCCATAAACTTGCTTGCCGGCTGCCTGTCTGTCTGCCGACCGACTCGACGACCCATAGCACTATCGCCAAACCACAAATGTTTTTTTGTATGGAACTGTAAAAAAAACTACACAATTTTTTGTTCATCTTTTTACTTCGTCTCTCTGTTCTCCTTTTATTCTGTTATTTTTTTTATTCTGGTGGAGGCTATAAAAGCAAGCAGTTGGCATTTGATGTTAATCTTGTAAAGAAGCTGTATATCGATAGCAGACAACGGTACAGATGAAAAAGAATGAAGATGAAGTTGGCCTTGTGCCACGACAACCATCACAATCATCCTCATGATATGATCATCATCGCCACCTTTTTTCGTCCCAAAAAAAGAAAATAAAGAAGAATGCCATTTTGGTTTGTCGCCGGCTCTCCTGGTATTCCATCCAGTGTGTGTTTACCGGCATTAAATAAAATGACGTGGTATATCTCTTTGTTACTCTTGTGTAGTTGCTTGTTAATTATTTTTCCAATTTTCAATGCGTCCACATATACTACTACATATTATATCCTAAATACAGTAATATTATCCAATATTATTACAAATATCTCTTTATTTGTAGTTTATAGAACCGAACAAATTAACGTGGCCCAAAACCACATTTCTAGATTTCTAAATCCAAGTTCCAATTCAATGTGGTCGTTCAGATAATAAATCCACTCTAAAAGCTCGTTTTGTACTCTGAAACACGCACCTCGCCTCTCGGTAAGAATAAATTGCATCAGCAGAGGCTGTGTTCCTGCTACAAATTCAACACTTTTACTGTATGTGTGCATGTGTGTGTTGTGTCTGTCTAAAACTATAGATATACAGTTTTATAGACACAAAATAGGGGAAGGAAGTGAATAAAGTACTCCAGCAGAAGAATTTCAAGATTCCAAAGATGATACAACTATTTTTTCAATGAAATCCTGAGTGGGAGGATGCGATATTGGAGGAGGACTAAACAACATTCAACGAGACAAAACGCACAATTCGATTTTTACAGAAAAAATGTGAACGTGAGTAAGAAAGAGAGAGAGAGAGAGAGTTCAAGTGACATTTATTTGGAATGGTGCCATGACGACGCACAAATAAACGGTAATGTTGTATTATTATCATCAGGATAACATCAGAGCAATGCAACGCAATTAGGACTGCAATAATGGTAGTAGAATCTCAATCCAAACGGAAATGGCTTATTGATACAAGAAACTATTAAAAGGACAATGAGATGATATTTTATTTTGTGAAATACAAAAAAACTAAATAAATGGATTCAACAGCCACACAGACAACAAGACAAAAATACAAGTTGGCAGGGGATGAATGAGCGAAATACTTTTTATCCTCTTTTTTGCTTGGGCAAGGAAATGAATGGAGAGCAGGGCATTACATATACCTACTAGACTCTTTCAGAGTATAAAAAGTACAGTGAAAGTGAAAATGATAGAATGATGACATGGACATTTCTGTTGGAAAATTATGTGCAGACAGTGCAAGAGAGAGTGAGAGAGAGCGCAGAGAAATAGCCATCCACATCCACACCCCACTAAACCTCCTCCATCCCCCACACGACCTACACGCTAGGCAATAACGCTATACTATATACCTATTTATATTTATTTATCTGTAATTCCAGTTGGCTTAACTTTCCCTTCTTACCGGTACACATATATTCCTTTTTCATCTGCTCTTCTCTCTCGTCCGGTAACTTAAGCGCATCTCCATCTCCCTCCCCCATGCACTGCAACCCATTGAATAAATGTGTAACAGAATATAGTGACTTATTTAATGCCTTTATGCTTTTTATGGCTTCTAATTCAACAACAATATAGTTGCTTGCTGGGTTTCAGACTCTCAGACTTTGCTCCGTAAAATTCTGGATTTTTTTACTGGCGGTGTTGGTGCTGATGATAGTACTGCTCTTACTGCCAAAAAAATAACCGAACGATGAAAAGTCCAAGTCGACAGCAGAGACTAAAACAGCAATGCTGTCTATACATTTTTTCAGATGTACACAACACACAGCAGTGGCCCTGTAGTCCTTTAGTTCTAGTCGTTCTCCTGCTGTAAATTTTCCTTTGATCGCTTGAACTGTCATTTGGAGCTGGTGGATATTCCAGGAAAAGGGAACATTTGCTACGAATTTTATTAAACTGAACTACGAGTGCTGCTTGGATAGATTTGAATTTCGGATTTTGATTATAGGCAGAGAGGTAGGTACGAATGCTGCATCCACCATAATTATGCGATGGAAAATGTAAAAATTGCTAAACGAAACAAAAATCACTTTGGTTTGACTGGGAAATAAATTGCAAAACCAGTGCAATTTCACCCACATACCTATTATTTGTTTTATTCATTACAGTTTTGTTTGATGTAGTAGAGTAGGTATACATAGACGACGAAAAATAAATTACATGAAATGCAAGCTAGCAGTCACCGAGTATATTTTGGATGGAGTTAAAGGCATTTTCTTATTTGTGTGAAAAAATACTAATTTTTAGGTCAATTGCATTTGTTCATTTACACGCTTGTTTACAAGTTTCATTTGAAACAAAATCTCATTGCAATTTTCTGTATTTTTTTACTGTAACCTTTATTTGATGATGACTTTGGTGTTCTTTGATTATTTGCTCAATGCAAAATTAAAAGCTTTCTCTGAAGAATTACTACACTGTTTACTTTGAAGTACAGTGTTTGTTGATCATTCAAGGATAATTTCGTTGAAATGAATAAAGCAATATAATAGTTGTGCTACAGTTTCTGTTTATCTACCTATTATCCATCCTATGCTTTGCTTGCACCGGGGAACTTGATTTCTTCTGTCATCAATGCAATATAGCATCTTACTTCTCTTCCCACTTTAATCATTTATCAATAAAGACCATACTAGTGGCTGACTAGAATAGTAACAGTCTCTTGCACTGATTGTGAATTTCCGAGATCCATTTTCTCACTCTCTTTCTCTCTTGTTCTCCTCATCTTATTTCAATATGCAATCAAGTTTGAAAATGTGCTCAGTTCCTATTTATTTATAGCCTTTCTCGTCAGTAAAATAATATAATCTGATAGTGCATCTATTCACCATGTGTACTACCTTTGTATACATACTCATCATGGTTATTATCATCATCCTCTTATTTGGGCCTCCACTTTACAGACTCCTCTGGTAAAACAATCACTTTATGTCTATTTACTTTACACAAAGTAGCGGGAAAAAGCAATCCTTATAATTATTATACTTTCGCCAAAGTAGACATACATACAAATGAAATGAAGAGAGAAAATGAAAAGTGATGAGATGACACAATTCCAAATTAATTTCCTCTTGTTGTAATCGTCATCATCAACTTCAGCAGCGTGATCAATTTGGACGGTGGTAGTTTTATACATCAAAGCAAAATGGTACCTCAAAACCCAAAACACGCATACATCCAAACCTACATGCATCATATTTGTATATACATTGTCCAGACACGCTGCTTTCTTCTCACGGCAAGTTTAACTACACACTGTTTAAGTAGAACACTCCATGAATTATTCAAACAACTCATATAATTCTACCTTGCTGCGTGGGCAAACAAATACTACAAGGCATATCTTTCACTGCAGTCATCATTAAAACAAGTTTTTCGGATTCCACGTATTAATAATACATTTCTGCCTCTCATTCACTCAACCAGCTCAACAATTAATTCGCAAAATGCAAACACTGTTACAAATTTATATGATGTAAACGTGAATATGAGCAAGGTAATTAAGTATAAAGCGTAACATGATACATCAAGATACAGACATTATATTATGTCAGTGTTACAGATATAAGTACACAATAATAATAATAATAATTTATTATTACGTATGCAGGTAGGTATGTATGGTATATATTTATTAAATAAATAAAACAAAATACGTGGGTAAATAAGTGGGAAAAACGGTACTTCATATATCTATAAGCCAGTTAACTAATTGTTAGTATATTACTTTACACACTGTATGCACCAACACCAACTTATTCCCTTCTCCAAGTGTCTTGTATTATTTCATTTCATCTTCCATATTCCCACGCTACTTTACTTTAGTAACGTGTAAGGTTTATCATCACTTTATGCCTCTCAGCAGCTAATTAACAGTAGTAACAATACTTATTTTCCATCAAACTTTATTTCCTTTTCTGTAAAGCTTGAGAGCATCTCCCACACAGCCTTTTCTTATATCTCATCGAATAAATTCCAGTAGTCATTCATAATACTTTATTCTTTCTCCAGCCCCGTATAAATATTAATGCATCCAAACATCCTGTACCAAGTGGAAAACAAAATGAAAAAAAACCCTAGTCAATCACTCTTGCTCTTATTTACTGCCTATCATCGACAAACCCACACTTTTCTTCCACTTGTACATCGACGAGAGGGAAGGGGAAGCCATAATAACAAACCATAAACAAGTATATTCTCATTTTGGAGAGAAATGCATCGTCAACAAGCAAAAATGGGAAACAACAATGCGAGGAGCAATCCGTTCCACATTTCCCTCTTCTTTTTTTGCTTCCTCCTTTTTTCCTCATCTTCTCTAATATATCTTCTGTACAGCTAGGCGCATTTTTACATTTCATCCTTTCCGTTTATGTTTTTACAATCAACCAACACAATACAATACACCAAACAAGAAGACATAATTAAATAGATCAAATAATATCATAAAGGTATATATGTATGTAGAAATACTCACTGCTACAAATTAGAACAATGTAGTATACAGGATACAGTAATAATACTAATAATAGTAATAATAATAATGATAGTACTGTATAGGAATAATAACAATACTAAAATGCTATAAGACGAGTGTACTTTGGAATTCGGGTGGAAATGGAAACTGGATATAGGTAGGTACCTATATACAACATTATCTATATCTATATATATTATGTACAAGTATACATATATCATTATTTTTGTCAGTGTTGGTGATGGCCTATATGCGATAGCAAAACAATAATGTAGTGGTGGTTGTAGCAGAGGATAAAAAAAGCATATAAACACACAAGACATTAAAGATAGTGTAGTGCTACTAGCACAAAACACAAGAGTATAAGTGGATTTTTGTAACTTTGTATCTCTCAACAGAAAAGACGCTGAGGAAGAAGGGAAAAATAAAAACAACAACAACAACCCAACAAAAAAATGCGATAACAAAAAAAAGTATGTTTGGAAGGAGAAGACAACAACAATTTGATACTGTGTTGTTGTGTGATATGTTGTTGTGTATGAAAATAAAAATATGAAATGTAGCTACCTATGTATATTATACAGATGTTTAGATGTATGTTTGTGTGTGTGTTCCAGAGGCACGAGCCAAGAGACTTTTTTTTAGTTAGTATACTTAGTTTGTGTGTAGCCAAGAAAAATAGCTGGAGAGAGGAAAAAATACTTATCTTGAACAGAAAACAAGAAGAAGAAGTAGAAGAAAAGTGGCAGGATCTTTGAGAATTGGATACGAGGAATGCACACAAACATTCACATGCTAGTTTTTCTTTTGATATCAAATATCTCATATGAACCATGTGTATAGCAGTGTGTAGGTATATATAAATACACTTGTACCAATAAATACAAAATTATGATCTTCTTCATCTGTACTTTCTCTTTCTCTCTTAGAGGACTCCCGGATTCCCGACTCCCACCAAAAAAACGTAGAGAATATTGCAATGCACTCTGATTCTCTGATGTACTTTTTACAAAGCAGAAATACCAGAGGCATTTCCATTTTTTGAAAGAAAAATATTTTATTACGAGTGCATGTGCGAGAATGAATGTAGTAGTGGATGAAAACAAAAATAAAAATGTGAAGAAGAAGAAAAGAAGGGCTGAGTGGAGTGACTGAATCTGAAGCACGTTTCAATTCGACAGCGGCTAGACCAGACTCCCTTCTTTCTACACAATCATCCTACTTTACTAGCACACCAGAGAGAATTGCATGAGAAGCAAAAGAGAGAGAGAGAGAGAGAGAGAGAGAGAGAGAGAGTGAGAGTGGAAGGATGAGGAGAACGTCAGCTTGCACACAATTTTGCTACTGTGTAAGTAAGCACATTGTGCTACGTTATTTGTTCAAATAAATATACATATATGCGACATACAACAACAACTTGAGATGGAAAACTTGTCCGCTCTGTTAGCGTAGGTTCCATTCCAACTTTCAAAAAGAGGAAGACTCGGGAAGATGCAAGAAAGAGAAAAAAAATAACAGAGGAGAACGCTCTTGTTATCCGACATGTTCCCTGCTTGTATTTCTCTGTTTCCCGTTCCCCAGATATTCTCACTCTTCCCATCGCTTTCTCTCTTCTGCTGCCATTATTATTACTGCCTCAACACCACACACTCCCACCACCACTACTGCCAATTCTCTATTATAGCATTTTGTGCATTGCATACAACACACATACATTTATTGCATCCACACACATACATTTATTGCATCCACACACATACACAATCGCAATGCATATTAAAATACATTGTCAAATGAGAAAGGAGTAGGGAACGAGGGAGATGAGCAGTTTTTTTACATGCTAACTACCACCACACCTTTTGTATATGCATTTTACATTGCATTTTGGCATTTGATTTGAAACGGTTGGATTGCTTTGCTCCCTCTGGTCTGGTTGAATTTGGAAATCTTTCGGGAAATTTGGAAGTTTGTGATGGTGGTGGCATGTTCTTTATTGCTCACTAAATACATATTTCTCTCTACACAGTGTGTAGTACACACAATGCATCCCTTTCCCTTGCCACAACGATTGACTGACATTCACTTTCAAAGTCAGTGAACTCCACTGCACTCGCTCAACTCTCAGTTTCCACACACGCTTTTGGGTTGGGGGAGCGAATCATATCAGAACATGGACAACGAGAGAGAAAATAATAATTCGAACAACTACTACTTTTACTACTGTGTATGCAATCAGTTTTAAAAAAAAAAATCACAATTATGGTCATCATCATCAGCGTCATCACTAACTGCTATCACAACATTAGGCACACATTCACTTATTCTATCTGAACGAACCCCCATAAACACACACACTTACCAAAAATAAAAAAATAAAAAACGCTGTTATCATTACCATAAAACATTCCTAGAGCAGCATAATGGCCTTCTCTCTACTCTCTTCCCCCAACCACCAAAACTCCATTCAAACTACTTCGGATGGAGGCAGCAGACAGCAAAGAAGAGTGAGAGAGAGTGAGTGAGAGGGAAAGATAATTTAGCAATATGCCCAGTTATAGGAACGGATGGAAGTAGCAAAAATGTAATATGCAGACTATCAAGCAAAAGAGAGAGAGAGAGAGAGAGAAGTCTTCTACATAGTAATTTTTACTGCTGAACAAACACATTACGAAAAATGTCGTGCATGAATGGTCACGATGCCTAGGAAGCACATACTAAATATCGTGATGTGTACCACTTGCATTACTTTATTTACTTGCACTACCATTTTTTTGGCTTGGTTATTCCTCACGGGTCATGCATCAGTTACTCCTTGGTCCGGGTGTCCATATATTTTATTTATTGTTGCTAATATACGTATTTATATATATTTATATGTCTATCTAGTCTACTCACTTACTTCATATCATTATCGTGAGCTGAGTGTGTGTTTTTGTCTGTGTGTAAAAGTTGAAAAGTTACAAACTGACTGACTGACTAGCTGACTGACTGCCATCAGTTTATATTGAAGCATGATATTTTTTTATATACCCCGTTATTGTGTATCCCTGTTCTCACTCAATTCATTTTTCTTTGCAGTAATATTACGAAGAAACCAGGGTTTGCCTGAAACGAAAAGGAAAACTAGAGTACAAAGAGCAGAGAGTTGACTGAATAGAAGTAATAATGAGAATGGGGATGATGGAAAATTTATCCGGCGTACATTTTAAATCACACCGGGTACACACTTTAGTTGGATGCTGGTTCGCAGAAAAAAATGACATTCTTTTTTTTGGAGAAAAAATAGAAACGGAGAGAAAATGAGAAACGAGGTAACAGCAGCGGAACAGATAGTAAATAGCTGGGCTGCTTCTGCTGGTGGTGGTGGAAAGAGGAGGACCACATGTGTGTGTGTATATATATTTGAGTTATACAACTCACTGCTTCAAAAGTGCAATCCAACTCTACTGATGATGTAAAAAGTGGGAGTCAGTCAGAGAGATGGAAATGGAAGAGGAAAGAGAAGCGACGTCAAGCCAGATGTTGCATGTAACAAAGTTGTCGAATGAAACTCAACACACTTGCTGTAAAATTAGGTATTATTATTATTTTTCACTCGGACAGTCACCACCTTTTCCCTGAATTTTGTTCTCTTTGCAAAATGCATTTTGAAGAAAAGAAAAACGCCTGTTGCTGTTTCTAAGGTAGTGGTGCACTTGTACAAATATCAGCTTCTGCTGAACTATTTATTTCATCGAGTAGATATTTGCGAGAAATTTTAATGAATTGGTGAGAGGAATTGGTAAGGAAGATGACAGATGTGTTTAGGACGAAAAATAAGGCAGCATGTCGAATCTAAGTGAGCACTTTATTTTCGTTTTTAGTAATGACTTTGTTGATGACTCTAACTCAAAATCTCCACGTGGCAACATAGGAAATATTAAATTATGTCATTCCAAACAAAATAAAATAAATAAATTGTAAAGTATGTTTTGAACGTTACAAGTTTAAAGTTTAAATTTAACTATATAACTTATGATGATTGAGAAAATAAGCCTTCATTTATATATTTTTGTACAGTAAATCTTTGTTTTCACACATTTTGTTTATGGAATTACTAATGCTAAAAAATAAACAGACAGGATACCATTCTCTCCGGAAAGACTTTTTTTGCAACTCAAACACCGGACAATCATTTTTTTGAAAAGTAAATATTCTTCACCATGTTAGTTAAAGTAACCTTACAAACCTTTCATGTCGTCGGTTATCAAAACTGTAAAAGATTACGATTTTTTTATTATCTTATTATTCTACTCGCTTTCTCATTCATTAAAATAAATTTGGTTAAAAATTAAAAGTAAGAAATACAGAGCGAATAAGCGACACACGTTCTCTGCATTTGCTATGACGATGCGCTCATAAGATGAGAAGATTTTTTCCACAAGAAGTAATAAATCTTGAGCGTGCATTTTAATACATTAAAAAATATAACACTTTTATTCTCTTTGAAAGGAAGTCATTAAAAATACTCTGACTACTTTTTTTTACTCAGCTCTCGGTTTAATACACGTAGGCTCTATATCCTACGCTCCAATACTTGTTCCTCTCCTTTTCTCTCTCAACTTCCACATGAACTCCACTCATCATCATTGCATCGCGAGGCAAAATACATACACACACACGCGCGCGTATTGGTATGCAAAACACGACATGCAAAACCCAAAACCAAAGTGCAGATCAGAACTCTGCGCGAGAACATAATGATGACAATATAAAGCTAAACATTTTTTTTCCTCCATTGCGCTTAGTATTTAAATATACATGTATATATACCACATGCATAAATGTACCTACGTATATATAGACATGTACCATTAACACAAAAAAATGTACTGGTGATCATGACGCTACTGGTTGTGAATACTGAGCTGATGATGATTATGGGATATTATATGGGATATTATTATGGAGTTGGTATTTCGTTTAATTTCCATGAGACTCGTTCACCAGAGCACATGAAAAACGAGTCACTCTCCTGCTACAACTTTCTATTGTTATTCCTTTTCATGTGTACACTTTCCCTTTTTCTATTGTGTGTATTTTTTACAAAATAAAAGTTTGGAGGAAATAAAAAAAAGTTAAAATGGATTCATCGACAAGATGAATACTACAACGCACGGGACAGTCAAAAAGCTAGAAAGGCAAGTAGAGAGAGAGAGGGAGGGAGAAAGAACGGTACAGGATTTCAAACAGCCACAGTTTTTTTGCTTTTTGCTATATGGCAAGCAACAGAGATACATTTTATTAGTGTGCTCGTCCTGGTTGTCGTCATTCTCTTTAATGAGAGCAGAGGAACGAGAGATAGGGAGAAAAAGGCTCATCTTTAGTATCAATGCAGAGTAGCAAGTAATAATACCAAAAAACGGAGCACGGCTCTGTTCTGAAAGAAATGGTGATTGTGGTGGTGTGGAATGATGAGAATGATGATAAAAGTAACACACTGGCAAAGGAGAGAAATACATACATGGAGGAGGAAGAAAAAAAGAGACCCGGCTGAGAATGACGATGGGATGGAGAAAGAGAATCAAAATCCCTCACACACACACAAACACGCACACTTTTGCTCTCTTGCGCCGCTATTCCATTCTGTCGTCATATTACTTTTTTATGTAAAGTAATCTAATGTAATGTATGGTAGTTACTGCTACATTGACTACAACAAGCAGCAAAATTACTTTACTTGTGTTTGTATATGGCTGGATGGTAGAGGAGGAACAAGAGTGAATGAGGATGAAGGGAAAAAAATGAGTCATCCACCATTCATTCCTTCACATCACGATCCTACAAAACACAGAGCGGCATTATTTGCAGCAGAAGCAGAAGAGCGAGCATTTGAACTGAAAAGCAAGTGTATGGCAGACAGAAAGTGAAGAGATGATGTTTTCTAGTTTTCCATCTCTCTCCCTCTTTCTCTCAGGCTCTAATCCATTCCGGAAAATTTATGGGAATCCGAAATACCCCTCTGCTGATGATGTAACAAGCTATATAATATGTAATATTGCGAGTAGTAAATGTTACCATTTACAAGAATCTCGGGAAGCTGCACTTTTTTTTGTGTGCTACAATAAATCCTCTACACGACCTTGCATTTTCTTGTTTTGTGCCATCCCAACTTGGCATGTCTGTACCATCATCGTTCGTAAATGTCAGCGACATGGAAATGAAAGTTGAGCTGAAAGTGAGCACCACTGTCTGAGCTCTGGAGGAGACAAGGAGAGTCTTTTTTTTGCATACCAAAAAAATTTATTATGAGAGCATTTTGATTCATTCATTCATATAGAAAAAAAGAAGAACAAGCATCATGGAGCATCATGGAGAACGACCGTGATGTGGATTCTCTGGGTTCAAACTATCTCAAAGTTTCGTAATGGGAAAATGGTGATAATATGCTTTTGCGTGATTTGATGTGACGTGATGATGCAATATGTGTTTTCTTCTCATCTGCTAGCATGCTATCAAAAAATAATAAAAAAACGTACACAAAGATCATTCCGTGAGTGCGTTCCATGAAGAGCAAAGAAATCCGAGAAAAAAATACTGAACCGGGTCGACTGAAATTGGAAAGTAAAATGGGAAACGCGGCATAAAATTTTTTGCATAAAAAGGCAATGATGATGATAAGATCATCATCAAAGGAACTTGGGCAAAAAAAAGTTGGTTGTGTATATACACTGCCTCTATGTAAAACCTATCCAATAAAATATTTATAAAGTTTGAAAAAAATACATGTCGTTAAACTCGTGTATAAAATAAATGTATATTACACTTAAGAGGAGGCAAGGTTCACATTTGACAATTTGATTGGATGACTCAACTCATCAGGGTGTGTTTTGAAGAGTGCACCCTGAATATATATTTTATAATTTATTTACCCATTCAAAAAAAAATATTCATAGCAAAAATATTCCCTCTAAACAATTTTTTTGTTGGGATGAGTAACCTTTTTTTATTAATGTGTAAACAAAGTATTGTGAAATGTGAAACAACAAGTTATTTTTTTACAATCCTTTTCTCATCCAAGCATAATATAAAATTATACTCAGGATACCAATATAATATCCATCCATTCCATTCATTCAACCTTTTTAACCAGCCACACAGCAAAAGCACAAATTTACCTTTTTTTCTCTCAAAACAAATAAAAACCATGTGAACTAGTTTTTTTGTGCAGAAAGAATGAAAAAGTAAATAAAAGTTTAAATCTTTGTTGGTACGCATTTTAGGCTGCTGTGTGCTTCTGCTTCTGCACAGCACATTACATTACCATACTACTACTATATACCATCATCACACACATCATTAACTGGAGTATCTGGTGGGTGAGGAGTACCACTGCGTTGCGCTCAACTTTTTTTTCTTTTTTATTTTCTTTGTAATACATGTTTACGTTACAAAGAAGAAGAGAAAAAAAAACTTTTTTATGTTTCCTTTTTATTCCACCAACTATCCAAACTGTTTATTTTCTTTTTTCTGTGCTCACAGAGAAAATATAATAAAAAACGCATAAAAATCCATTTAAATATTCAGATGCATTCCATTTATCCTTTTAGGCAGAAGCTAAATCAAGAACACAGGAGAATAATAATAGGATGAGTAAAAAAAGGAACCAGGACGAAAAATGTCATATTTGTCTTTAAAAATAGAAAAGATGGATATTGGTTTTATGTTTATTTGAAGTAAAAAGTATGTAGGTAATATACACTTAGATACATGTGCATATCCACTATAAAAAGGACTTTGTCACGTTTACTAATATTTTTCCACTTTTATTCTTCCTCGCAAAAGAGCTGTTCAAGTCTCTTCAATTTAGCGGCTGACATTTTTTTGCCACGGCTTTTCTTGTTGTCTCCTCCACCCGCTGTAAAATGTTATTTTTTTGTAGCGAAAAGAAAATGTAAATTATGCGTAAAAGGCTTTTTGAGACTGCCTTTTGAGTGATGTCAAAAGGGAAAGTGAAGCAAAAATTTTCTTTATGCTGCAAGAGAGGAGAGATCGTTGTATGATGTTTGCCGCTTTTTTGTGGGATACAACTCTATAATAAATATATATTATGCAACACTATAGTGGGAGGAGTGAAAGGATGGTATATAAACAGTAGTAGCATTAAAAGTAGCAGAATTTTATTATATCATTTTGTATTCCTTGACCATACTCACTTACTCAAGTCAAGGTAAAGTAGTGTGTTACATATTTACATAATTTTGTTATGTAATAATAAATGACGCAAAAGTCTTCTAAAAGAAAAATGTAGATGGGTGAGTATAAATGATAAATTAGAGAAAAAAAGTCAACTGGAGTGAGAGATAGAGGCAAAGTGCTGGGGTGGTGATCGGTGCTCATAAATACTCACTCTCGCAGCTTTGTTGCTACTTAAGCTGAATAGTGCTTTTGAAAAAAAAACTAAAGCCATCATCATTATTTTTGGTATTTGTTCTCGGGTTTTTTGAGAGTTTGTCATACTCTCGTTAAATGTTAAATTTCATACTTTTTATATTCTTTCATCACCATCCATACAATGTTGCATGCATACTTTCCATTTTGCTTTTTTTACCCTCATTTTTAATCTTTGGCTTATTTTTTATCGTAAACTGTCGCTCTGGCAGTTGTTTCCTTTATCCCTTTTACACCGACTAATTTTAAATACAAAATTTTAATATTATACATAAAACCTGATTATCTTAACATTTTCAAAACCTTATCTAATTGTAAGGGTGAAACATGAACTAGCCGTTGCAGCCAATTCAATTGCATCATAGTCGATAAGATTCCAAGTGGCAAAATAAATTGTTCAATCACTTTAATAGAAACCAAGCAAACACCTGACAACGAACTTTTTTTAGGTATATAAATAGGTATTTTTAGGTGTAGGTATTTAGTGGGAGGATAATGAGAATGGTGAGATAACTTTTTATTTTAGCATAAAGTTATTTTGATGCATGCAATGTACTTTATACTTTATTTGAATCGAGGGCATATAATAACCTTGTGTCTTGAAAATGAAATACCATGTAAAACTGTAATATAATATTGATATGCTTTGTCAGCCCGAGTAAAATTTAAATCCTCGTAAAAAAATAAAATGAAATCCTGGAACCAAGAGAGAAGAATTTTATAGGACTGTAAAGAGTGAAATTTCATATTATGTATTGCCTACTATTTTAGTTTTCGCATCGCATCGCCATATGATTACGTTACGCCCATCAGTAAGGTTTCAAGCGCTGGGTTATATGATTTTGATTGAGAGATTCCCTGCAGCTGACGTGATAATTTTACATTTTACAGCAGTAACAGTAGCAGCAGTGGTGCAGGAATATAAAAAATTCATCAAACCCAAAAGTGAAAACAATACGATATTTTCTGATAATCAAAATGTGTTAGGCTGACTGGCAAAGTTTTTATTGACCTAAACTATGAATGTATGTGTGCCTATAGCTATTAGACCGTATCTATATAGGCTTTCCCAGCAAAATGTTCCCTCATGAAACGAAAGAGAAACGTGCAGCCTTTTCTGATTTTCATCTGGACGAAAATGACATGACAGTGACGTGTAAGAGAATTGGAGAAAATAGACAAAAAAAATAGAAACTGCCGGCATCGCAGGGGAACAAAGGAGGGGTAACGCAAATGGGTAGCAATATTACCACACTTTGCAATAAAAATGTCAATAAAATCAGATTTACAAACAAAGTCGAAATTTTAGTAACATTTTTTATTATTGGTTGAGGTACACTAAATTGCTTGGCACTGGCTTGACTCATGGTTTAAAAGAAGGACACCCTAGCGCCCCTACAAAACCAAAATAAAGCATGTGTGATATGTAACGTGACGTGTTTGTATTATGACGGGTTGTAATATTATACATAAATGGTAGTAAATAAGGTTTATATGAAGGAGAAGAAAAAAAAACTTGAAACTTTATTATGGATGATAGAAGCGAAAGAAAGCACTATCCAAATGTCATCATCAAAGTAGAAAAGTCGGTCTAAAAAGCACATCATCAACGTCGTCATCATCCTTGGGGGGGAGAGAGAAAAAAAAATGGGGAAAAGGATGAAATGTGATCTGATGTGAAGATGCTGATGATGTGGATGATGGGATGGGATGTGCAGAAAGATCAATTTTATGCATTTATGTTTTCTTCTTCTCGTGCTTCAACTCTACTATGATGGGTTGGTGAAGAGATAATAATATTTATATTTTGTAAGGGTGAAATGGTTTGGATGTTGATATGAAGCATGTGAGATATGATGTGAGTGAGTGAATAACTGCTTCTCTGCACTGCTCTGCTGTTACTCAAGTATGAAAGGCGGCAGCTATAAGAAAAGCTATCAAAGAGAGATTTTCTTATTGACTGTCAAGAAAAGTCATAAAAAAATTATTCATTTGATGGTGAATTCATTTCTTCTCTTTCCTCCTGCTTCATCTTAAGCTTAGATGTAATAAACTTTCTTAGTAAATACTTGAGTGAGTGAGTGTGTATTTTTTGTGCTGTGTGGGATGATGATGATGATGATAACAACGACTTTGGTAGCAAGCAACAGGACTACAAGGATAAATATAACGGCTTCTCTTAGTCTTTTCTGGGAGAGAACCGCCAGATAATACATAAATGTTATAATAACATCTAGTGCACTTACATTACATATGTGTGCGTGTGTTTGCTTGCACACATATTGTCCATTTTTTTGTAGCTGCAGCATAGCGTAAAAGAGGAAACGATGAGTGAAAGGTCATTAAATCAAGCATGATGAAAAATGGCTTTCGTTGTCGGTTCGAATGCCGGTGAGGTCAATCGTTGATTTTTTGGACGAATTTTCCCCCTTAATTTGGTGCTAATAGTAAGTGAAGTATGTACTCACTTGAAAAATTATTTACTTTGTAAAAAAAAATTGTGGACTGACTCATCATTACTTGTCATAAGAGACCATAAATTTAAGTAGAATAACTTTTAGCTTCATATTTCGACTTGGATCTTGTCCATCTAAAAACAAGTCACTCGTCGGTTGCTCACAAGCTCAGTGATAAAATAAAGTTAAGTTGGTAGTAGAAAGCGCGTGTTTATTTAAACGTCTGGATTCTAGTAATACTCAATCTTAATAGCAAAAATTATAACGAGTGTCATACTTTTAGAGATAAAAAGAGTTTCATTCATTGGTTGGATCCAACCTGGGTTCGCTACTCGTCACTTCATAGTTCATGTGATTCTGGTCAGTAGAACATGGCGAACGGAGCGGTCACGCTGCCCATATTTGTCTAAAAGATTAATGTGAAATTCTTCCATGTCGCATAGCACATAAACAAGTTTTAAGCTTGTTTTGCTTTTGAAAGTGACAAAACTACCATATAAATACCATAACTAACCAACAAACAAGTTGCGAGACCTTTCTTGGGGATCTTAAATGTCCCAAATGTTAAATACTTTGCGGAAATTCTGTCAATTATCAACGCCAACCAATTTAAACATTTACTGGACGCCCGCTGTTAATTGAGTACATTCGACAATTACATTTATTATGTATACTACTATCATATAAGTTATATATGTTGTCAAACATAATGGAAAAATTTGTACACTAACTCAAAAAAATATATGCTCAACTATGCTGTTAACTACACTGAGGACAAATACGTGACACTATGATTACCGACGAAATCTATTTCAACATGATTTTTTATACTATTTCCGGCAATAACACTTGATACAAAATTATGTTGACAATAATAAATAAGGTATGTAATCTCTGTATACTCATCTTAACAAGTAGTTTGTCGTAGCAATCCATATAAAAATCATATCATCATATATCATTTCATGCTTACGTGCAGTTGATACACGATTGATAAGGCACGCGGTTCTATAAAAATATGAGACAGTATTGCAACTGCACCTTCCCAACTCATGGGAATGCTATTCAACCCTTTTTTTTGTATAAAAAAAATACTCTGCATTGAGCCATATCAACATTTCCCTGTGTTTGCACAGTAATGCCATCATAAAGCAAGTTATTATTTAATATACTTATTTTATTTTACAGACAAGTATGTATATAGTAGCACTTGTCATTGGGCATAGATGCAGATTACCACTGCTCCTATACACCCCTGTTGACTTTCTAGTGGATACTTCAAATTCCTCAACCCACTGCCATATCTCATGTTCCCCACTTCACTCAACAAATCATTCACTTTAATGCCATGTTAAATAAACCTTATTTTATTATAATCATACTTACTATTATTAAGTTGAGTTACATACGTGTAACTTAATCCTTTTTGAGTGAAATTGAAACTGCATAAGTATTCGAGAAAATCAAACCCTCACCTCAACAATGGACACCTCTCTACAAGCCGATTTTTTTTTTAAACAAGAAGCATAACAAGCAAAAGTTCTACTGTGCTTATTATCATTTATGAGGAAATCCTATTTATCAACAGAAAAAAATATTCTAATAAAATGAAACCTTGTAAAGCTGTACAAAAGAACTACTATTCTCAAAAATAAAACTTTTTACAGGTAAAAACTGTGCCTTGTTTTTTACAACCTTAAATTTAATATATTATGTATAATATTCATAAATATGAAAACCTAATGGTTAACATGACGGCCGTCACTAAATGACTGATAATTGATAAAGAATTACTGCACAGGCTTCTTAATCATTCCACGTTATTTTCCTTTATGATCAATAAAGCCAACTTAAGTCAAGACATAATTATTGGACGTAGTGATCGGTATCGGTATTATTATTTTTTCATTCACAATCTGTTATACCAATAAGCACGTCTATTCTCTTTTTTATTGTAAAATAAACCCTATTAAACTGTCAGAAGAAGCACTTTTGTGACCTTCCATGTCAATGCTAATCACTAAGACGTTTC